>PVKU01005755.1:54779-116939 GCA_004027475.1 Anoura caudifer
ATACTCTTCCACTTGCTCCTCACTGCTCTTCCTAGTCCAGTACATTCATTTTGATCTCCCTGTTCAACTTATGAGCCTTTGATTTTGTTCCTTAGGATATGTATCTACTTTGGAAAATTCAAACCCTGTTAACATTTCAAATGAAATGTACCTATTCTGCATCATCTCACATTCTGTACTACATTTTTTCTTCATTGAGCTGGACCTTTTTCTTTTTATTCTTGAGTTTGGAATGACAGCATGTCTTATTTTCATTAGGATAAAATTACTGTTGCCCCTCAGTTTCATTTGATCCAAGGAAGAAGAGGTAATGCTCACTTTACAACATTATTTCAAACACAATTTTTTATAATATTTAATTAAATCATGGAATCCCATTTATTCCACCTCTTTTTATATTTAAATGTTCAGAAGATTTTAAGCCTTTTCATATAAAAAGTACTCTGTGACATGACTTCAAAAATACAATTCAATTCCTTGATGTTGCTCACAATTAACTTAGAGAGAACATAAATACTTTTAATCACAATGCATGTCAGAGTGTGATAAGGTCTAAAATTATAATGATTAAGAATCAATGTGATTGGTAAAGTAAAAAAATGACAATTGAAACTATCCTATTTCTTTTCTGAGTTGTGAAATTATGACAGAATGCCAATAATACTGTTTCATGTTATTGTCATTAGATCTCAAAATCTCTCCCTTTAGATTTACAATGGTCTGGAAAGACCTGCTGTTTTATCATTCTGAATACTGTAAATTTTGCACAAATCAGCATATTTTGTGTTATAATGAAGTTGTGAATTTGTCTGAAATATGTCAATAATTAATACCTTTAGAAAGTCACAGACATTTCTGTGACCCTTTTAGTGCCAATACTTTTGTGTCTCAGTTGTGTATTAATAAACCAATGTCATATTTGTCCTTTTTATAGGTAAAGGTTATTTTCATGGTCATGGTCAGTATCTGTTCACATTTTTGGCCTGCCACTTCATCGCTAAATGGTATTAATTTTATTGATGAAGTTTGTAGGTACTTCATTTTGTCTTAAAATATTTTTAGAAGTATCACTCCATTCTGTTCTCCTTTAGAGTCCTTGTGAGCAAATATCTGAGTATGAATCTTGTTTGTAATTTTATTATTTCTCATTTATACTTATAATACTGCCAAAAATGCATTTGCTTTTTTCTGAAGACAAATATTATACAAAAATGTTGATGTCTTCTCTGTTCAGCTAGTAAACATTTTTTTTCTCACAAAGCTTCATATTTCTGGTTAAAGTTCTATTTTTTTCCTAAGCAGCATAGAAGATATAATTCACTGTTCCTTTATTTACTCATTACCTATATAAAGCAATCACTCACCTTATTTCCAATATTTATGTACCCCATGTATTTTTATGTTAAATAATACAGATTGCTGTGTAAGTACATTATTCTAGAAACCAGACTGATAAATTTAGGAAATCTTAATGCCAAAATACTGAAGTGACTATAGAGAGCAGTAAGTTTTATTTAATAAATGCACTTATCGTAGTTGAATACTTTAGGGCTCCCAACACACATTTTCTCTTGATTAGTAGGAACAATATAAAAATCCATTCAGCATTCTCTACATACTGTACTTAATACTCAATATAGATTAAAAACAAAGCAGAGACTTTTTGTGTCTTATTGAAGTGTAGAAACACATTAAATAAAATATTGCATATTTAATCAGACTCAATTGTGCAAAGAGAATGTGACTTTTAAGTTGAAACTAGAAGGATAACTTGGATTGAATAAGCAAAGATTTGGGCATAGGACAGCCTGAGCATTTTAGACATCTAATGTGTAAGAATGTTCAGAACTCGGTGAGAACATCAGTTTTAAAGACCAAAAACAAATTTTAAAAGAGTGAATCATAGACCAAGGAAGCCTGTTTAATAGCTAATTCCATTGCATGTGATACATAGATAGATTCATCACTTTGGACCCTTCATGAAGGATTTTAAGTGGGAGAAGGCAACATAATCCACTCTTCATTATTTTAGGGCTGCTTTAGTTAATCAGTAGATTTTAAATTGCTAGGTGGCTAAGCAATAATCTGGGCAAACAGATGGAGACTAGAAAGAAGAATTTCTAGAAGCTGGATTTAGATAAAAATTTAGAAAGATGGAGATATTGAGATCAATACCCTAGTTTGTGTCGTTATTAACTCATAGATATTTCTAATCTTTACTGAATTGGGTACTCAAAAATAAACATTTTTTTTCTACAGAAGAATGTACTGGATTCATTTTGGAACAGCACTATTCTGAGAATCAAATTCAATATTCAAGCTGAGATTTATGAATTAAACATATTTATTGATTAGCCATTGATGGTTAGGGTGGCCAAGATAAATAAAACACAAAATCATTCATGGAGGTTATACTGAAGTGAGGGTAACAAACATTAACAAACAAACAGCAGTAAGGTATAAGTTCTGTGAAAAATTAAATAAGAGATTCAAGGAAATAAAGGATGATAGTAATAGCTACTTTATAGAAGACAGATCAGAGAAGGTCTCTGAGTGGGCAGCTCAGTGACAAGCTCTGAGTACATGAAAGATGAGCATTCCAGGGAGCTTCTCAAAGGCCTTGAGATGATGAGTTTGTGGATGAAAATGGATTACTTTATAGTAAAGTTGTTTTGGGAATTACTGGCTCATCTCTGATAAATTAAGCCTTGGGATTAAATTATATGATTAGAGTGTGATACTGAAAAATGAACTCTGATTCTTTTTTGTATTTAATGTCATAATTAGGCACAAAAATGTTAAAGTTCTTTACAATAAATATTATAGAAACTGCTTCATTATGCATCCTGAAAGACAATTATGACATGCTTTTGGGGGAAAAAGAGCACTTTGTGGAAAATTGAGAACTGAGTTATTAGAGCATACTTTTTCAAGTCAGACCAGGCAGGTTTGATGTTAATTATAGATTTTTTGAGGTCATAACAGCAGGTTTTATCCTGAAGCTGTCAAGTATTGATTTCAGACATGGGTTCAGTTGAGATTCTGAACAGTTTTCAGGCATTGAAGGTGGTGTTCCTTTCATTTAAGAAGGAGGAGAGAGTCACATCTATGGGACTGAATGGTTCAGTCAGTTTTGGATTCCAGTGTTCTTGAGCAAATTGTGAATGGAATTTGCCAAGATAGGATCATTGATGTCACAGGAACTGTGATGAGCAGAAGGTCAGGAAAAGTTCTATCTCATGCACATCCAACCCATGAACTTTCAAGCTAAGCATCAACCACCTCCTGGACTTTGCTTGCTGCTTAGAATGGCAACCAGATCATTTACACACTGAAACTTTAAGGAGCCCATCTGTTTTACTGGGCAGTGTTCTTCATTTCCATTATAGACCTAACCTGTCCCTGTTGACCTTTCTAGCATCTTTTATTTGCAGAGAGGACCCAAATGGAAATAATACTTATGGTTTATGCTTTTTTAAGCCCTGACTTTCTGTGTTTCCCTTCACAACACATTTTAAGTTGCTACCTATATATGTACATCCCAGATTGCATTTTTTGCTCAAATATATCATTTTTATTCTTTATTACTATTTATGATTAATGAACTTTGCTTTTATTACCAATATTCATTATATACAATCATCCAATATCACAGACTCTACCTGGACATTACCTATAGTAGAAGGGGATTACACTATACACAAAAATAAACTCAAGATGGATAAATGACTTAAATATAAGTCATGACACTATAATTGTCCTAGAGGAGAAAATAGGAAGGAAAATCTTGGATATTGCATGCAGCAATATTTTCACCAACATGTTCCATAGAGCAAGGGACATAAAGGATAGAATAAACAAATAGGATTTCATCAAATTAAATAGCTTCTGCATGGCTAAAGAAAACGTCAGAAAAATGAAAAGGGAACCAACTGTATGGGAAAATATATTTGTCAGTTATAACTCAGACAAGGATTTGATCTCCAAAGTATAAAAAAAACTCACACAACTCCACTCCAGAAAGACAAAAAATCCAATTAAAAAATGGGCAAAGGACTTGAACAGACACTTCTCCAAGAAGGACATACAGAGGGCCAAGAGACATATGAAAGGATGCTCAGCATCATTGGCCATCAGAGAGTTGCAAATTAAAACCACAGTGAGATACCACTTCATGCAAATCAGAATGGCCATCATTAATAAATCAACAAACCAGTGCTGGCAAGGTTGTGGAAAAAAGGGAACCCTAGTGAACTGTTGGTAGGATTAAAGATAGATGCAGTAACTGGAAAATAGCATGGGATTTTCTCAAAAAACTAAAATTGGAACTGCCTTTTGACCTGGCAATTCCACTGCTGGGACTGTACCCTAAGAATTTTGAAACACCAATTCAAAAGGACCTATGCATCCCAATGTTCACAGCAGCATAATTTACAATAGCCAAGTGCTGGAAGCAACCTGAGTGCCCATCAGTAAATGAGTGGATCAAAAAACTGTGGTGCATTTACACAATGGAACACTATGCAGCAGAAAGAAAGAAGGAGCTCCTACCCTTCACAACAGCGTGGACAGATCTGGAGAGCACTATGCTAATTGAAATAAGCCAGGTAGTGAAAGAAAAATACCACATGATCACACCTATAAGTGGGGCTTAATCAACCTACCAAACAAGCAAGCAAACTATAACCAAAGCCACTGAAATTAAGAATAAATTAACAGTAACCAGAGGGAAGATGGAAAGGGGTAATGGGGGGGAAGAGTGGAAGGATCATCAATGAACATGTATAAAGGACACATGAACAAAGCCAAAAGGAGGTAGAATTGAGGGTGGCAGGTGGGGATGACTGAGGTTGGAGGGGGGTCAGTAGTGGGAGAAAATGGAGGCAACTGTACTTGAACAGCAATAAAAATCATAAAAAAATAAAATGCAAGAAATCCTAAAAAAACATTATCTGAAGTCTAGTTCCTTATAGTTAGATTCTGGTCTTGATCTTCATCACAATCTGAATCTCTCATTGTTGCTGTAACAATTTCATCCTTTATAATTGGTGATTGGTTTTACTCTCTAGCAATATATTCTCTAAAATTCTAAGAAATCTGTGCGTGCTTCAAAAATGTTATAGAACAGGTTTTTCTGATTCTAAAAGTAGGCTACGATTCCACCACCACTTCAAAATTCAGGTATAGGATTCAGCTGTGGGAACATGCTACAGGCACAAAAACAATGTCTACATACATGCTTACTTTCAAAATCACTCCCTCCTCCTGAACAGTTTGAAGGGTATTCTTTCTTTTGCAGCCTGAGGAATTTTACTCAGGAAAAATTCTGAGTACATTATCTACTTGGAAGATATTTTTCCTTAAACATAGGTATTAGGTGTTTAGTTTTACCTTAAAGTAAAAAAAAAAAAAAAAAAAAAAAAAAAAAAAAAAAAAAAAAAAAAAAAAAAAAAAAAAAAAAAAAAAAAAAAAAAAAAAAAAAAAAAAAAAAAAAAAAAAAAAAAAAAAAAAAAAAAAAAAAAAAAAAAAAAAAAAAAAAAAAAAAAAAAAAAAAAAAAAAAAAAAAAAAAAAAAAACCAAAAACAAAAACAAAACAAAAAAAAAACATTGTTGTGGAACTATTATATGATATTTTCATCTCTTTTTTTTATCTTTTTTTTATTTCTCCCAACTTTCTTTCTGAACAAAATGGTTAAAAATGTGTGACATGAGACTGCAGTTTTTCCAAGGGTAGCATTGTCAGAAAAGACCAGCAAATATATATAGCACATGTTTTAGCTTCAGAAATCATCATTCAGTTTTAAAACAGAAATGATTAAACATGCACATAAAAAAGGCAGAATGCAATAAAGTGCTTAGGATGATTAAAAATAAAATAGTATCCTCAAATACTGAAAAAGTAAGCTTTTTGGAGAAGGCAGCATGTGAACATAGGGGCACTACTTTCAATTTTATTTGACAGTCAGAGACAGAGGAAGCCTCCTAAAGACTGCTACCCGAAGGGCAGAGAGAGTACGCACCCTGATTCTACATGAGGTCACAGTAATCAGCAAGAATTACAGTAAATTCTCCCTAGGTGTCATGGTACAGCAGCCCACATCAGACAGGTGTAATGTACACAGATGTGAGGTCAGCTGTGAGAAAACTCATTTTTAAGTTATACTCAAGTTATATCAAGCTCCGGAGTAGCATAAAAGAACATCCAGAATTTTCTGTGGCCCCAACTGTAGTAAAACTGTAACTGAGAGTTTTAGGGGATATGTTGTTTAAACACACTGTCGTGCCTAATGATAGGAAAACAGCCTATGCTGAGAATGAAGACGTGGTCTCTTCATAGATGCACGAAGCTCAGAGAGTGCTGCGTTTCTGCCTGCGGATAGCGTCCATTTGATATAGAATTGCCATTTGACATAGAATCGTATTTATTTATATTAGAGAACAGATGGGGTGGATTTTATTGGAAGTCAGGTAATATCATAGCACAGGGACTAAATACTGCACAACTGACTCTTCCATTTCAATCATGCTGCAATGAATTTGCCTGATACATCACTGCCACCGGGAAAAGAAAAATAAATCCTGTATCTCAATCAATCCTGAGATGTTCCTAACATAAACTAGGTGCTGTATTATATCACAAAATCTAGAAAATTTCAAAAATTAGAAATTAAATGTACCTAGTAGATTTATGGAATGTTAAACAAAACAACATATTGAAAAACAGAAGAAATGAAATGTCTAGGAGGTTATAAAAGTAATTATGTTGATATAGATATATGCACATGTAGTTTGTCATATACATATATGAAACTATATATGTTTACATATATACCCATGTGTATATCTATATAAATATTCTCAATATTTAAAATTAATTTTATATGAAATTTAGTTGTAGTTGTTATTATAAATTATTTTGAAGTAATTATAATGCTATATTAAAATCTACACCTTACAAACAAATTTCTCACCAGAAAATAAACACTAATATTTTTCTTTAATAATAACAAATAGTATTATTGGTGACAATGATGACAATTAGCTTTCTAATAATATATTTGAGATACAGAATATGGAAATAATTAGTGGAAAAGAAAATATTTTAGATATTTATTTTGTTTTTATACTATTTTATTTTTAATCATTTTTGTTATTCTATTACAGTTGTTCCAATTTTTCCCCTTTGCCCTCCTCCGAACATCCCACCTCCCCACTTCCATAGTCAATTCCCACACTGCTGTCCATGCCTGTGGTCGTTCATACATGTTCTTTGACTAGTCCCTTCCCCTCCTTTCCAATATATCTCCCTCCCTCCTCCCCTCTGGTCACTTTCAGTCGGTTCCATGTTTGCATGTTTCCAGATACTATTGATTACATACAGAACCTGCATTCTTCACCACCATAGCAGATGCTTCAGCTATCACTCTCTTTCTCAAGGAACTCTGTGTTTCAGAAAAATTGACTTCACTATTAACTTCAAGTATAGATTTTATATAAAGTTTTGTCATCCATTTTGCCATTAATCGCAGGATGGATATATGGCGAATCTGGCCAATAAAATGCTAAAGAAAGTCATAGAAAGGCACAATTTATTTTCTTTGTCAAAATGTCATTCATTCTGTTTGCAATGTTTGGAACCATACGTGTCATTTTACTACTATGTAGAGAATGAAGGGGACATTGATAATAACAGAATGGAAATAATTCATTATTTTTAATGAAATCTGAATAAGTGAATCAGTGTGAATGTCACTAATTATCTGTAATTTTAGAAGATATGGTTTATTTACCTTAGAAAGTTTTGAAGCATATTTTATTTTCAGCCAAAATGTTATAACTAATTATCATAAAAAAGAACTTAATAAACACCAACATAAAATTAATTAGACAACAGAAAAAGGTGATGAATATGCAAAACAGAGATATGTACTAAGTAGTACAAATAAACAACTAATGAAAATAATACAGAAAAAAGAAACATTTTATTGAAATCCTCAGAATTGAAATAAAAGGACCCTGGATGCATGCTTCAGTGGGTTGGAGCACACACCAAAACATTGCAGGTTTTATCCTTTGTCAAAACATATATCTAGGTTGTGAGTTAGAAGCTATGATCAATGTTTTTTCTTACATTGATGTTTCTCTCTCTCTCTCTCTCTCTCTCTCTCTCTCTCTTCCCCAACTTCCTCTCTCTATAGTCAATAAACTTATCCTCAGGTAAGAAATTTTAAAAATTGCAATAATGAGAAAAATAAAATTAGGTGCACTAAGAATAAAATAAAATTTACTTATTCATGAATGGATAGAAAAGATAAAAAATTAAACCCATTAAAGACATTACATTTTGTATTGAAAACTGACCCACCACAAAAAAAACAGTGTACACATTTTTTAACATGGTCACTTTGAAATAATCAGGTGATAGATAACATTGCTATTATTTGAATTGTAACAGAACATTAAAAATAAATATTATTTTTGATATTTTATTCAGGGTAGCCTAATGAACTTACTATTGTGTGATTAACAACCTTAAAAAGTAATATCTGTGTTCACAAGGACACAGATATCATAGAAGTGCCTTACAAAAGGAAGTAAGAAAGGAGGATAGAAGAAAACAGTTCATCATTTTTCAAGATCAGTGTGATATGAAAGCACCAGTTACATTCTGTATAAGTGCTAGTTAAAGTACTCAAGGAAAAAAAAAACTGCATCTGATTCCCTCAAGGATTTTTTTTTAAGAGATTCTTACTGATCTGCAGAATGATGAAGTTTTTTAGTCAATTCAAATCAATTACTGAGTATTTTCAGACAAAAAAAAAATGCCTGACCAACTCCCATGGCATGGATCTTATACATGGCAAAATGTACTCATGGTAAAAAGTTCGCAGACCATAATTAGAAGTCATGGAATGTCTACCTACCTCGACTATTTTCTTTGTATGTTCTGTGTTGGCTTTATTTTTAAAAATGCAGATTCAGAAGACTTCTTATGCTCAAGAGCACAAATCCACCACATCTTAAGATGGTGGCAATCATAACCTTGAAGGTGCAGCCAGCAAGGCAATTATGAATAAAGGTGCCATACACGTGTATCTGCATGTTTTTTAGTGGACAGAAGTTTTGAACTCCTTGGGTAAACACCAAGGGTTGTAATTGCTGGACCCTATGGTAAAAAAGCATGTTTAGTTTTATAAGAAACCCCCAAACTGCCTTCCAGAGTACCACTCCACATTCCCACTGGCAGTGAAGGAGAGTTCTCGCTCTACATTCACACCAGCTGTAGATGTCCTTGGTGTCTGGATTTGGGCTATGCTAACAGATATGTAGTGGTATCTCATTGTTGCATTGATTTGCTTTTCCTTAATAATATATTATGGTGGAGAATCTCAATTTGTCATCTGTATATGTTCTTTGGTGAATTGTCTGTTAAGGTCTTTGGTCAATTTTTTAATTGGGTTGTTTATTTTTTATGGTTGAATTTTAAGAGTTCTTTATATATTTTAAAAAACAATCTCTTGTCAGATGAGTCTTTTGAAAATATTTTCTCTCGTTCTGTGATTTATCTTTTTTATTCTCTTGACAATATGTTTCGCAGAGCAGTTTTAATTTAATAAAGTCAAGCTTTTCGATATTTTCTTTCATGAATCATGCCTTTGTTGTTGTATCCTAAAAGACATCACCAATCCCAAGATTTTCCAGGTTTTTTTGTATGTAATAAAAGTTTTATAGTTTTGTATTTTACACATAAATCTATTTTCCATTTTGAGTTAATTTTGTGAAGGGTGTAAGGTCTGTGTTTAGATTGATTTATTTTTACATGTGAATGTCCAATTATTTCAGCATTATTTGTTGTAAAGACTGTCTTTTTTCCATTATACACTCTTTCTCTTTTGTCAAAATTTAGTTGACTATATTTGTGTGGCTGAATTTCAGTATTCTGTTCTCTGTTCCATTGATCTACTTCTCTGTTCTTTCACCAATACCACCCTGTCTTTATTTCTAACTTTATATTTAGTGTTGAAACTGGGTCATGTCAGTCTCCCAACTTTATCCTTCTTCATTATTTTTCCATCTATTCTGGGTCTTTTGCTTCTCCACATGAACTTTAGAATCAGTTTGTGCATATACTCAAAATACCTTGCTGGGATTTTGATGGAATTGTATTGAATCTGAAAATTACTTTGGCAAGAAATGACATAGTGACAATATTTAGTCTTCTTATCGATAAATATACAATATATCTCCACTTATTTAGTTCTTCTGTAATTTCATTCATCAGAACATTTTTTTTACATTTGAACATATATATCTTATACATGTTTTGTTAGATTTATACCTACTCATTTCATTTTTTGGGTGCTAATATAAATGGTATTTCTTAAAAAATCAAATTCTATTTTTTCATTGCTAGTAAATAGAAAAGTGATAGAATTTTGTATGTTTTAATTTTGTGTATTATTCCTGTATACTGCAACCTTCTTACAATAGCTTATTAGTTTCAGTGTTGTTGTTGTTGATTCATTTGGATACTCTAAAGAGATCATCATACCATCTGTGAACTAAGACAGTTACTTCTTCATTTCCAATTATTATCCATTATTATTATTCATTTCCTATTATTATACATTTTATTTTATTATTGCATTAAGTAATTCTAATACTTTGCTGAGAAGGAGTGGTGAGAAGGGACATCCTTGCCTTGTTCCAGGTATTAGTGGAAAGCTTCTATTCTTCCATGTGATAATGTTTTGGAAGTCTAGAAATCTGTAGTTACATTTCTAGCTAAATTTTAAATTATTCATCCTCTGTTTCTAAACTTCAAATAACAAATTAATCTCAAAGAGTAAGGTAATCCATACTTTAATTTGAAATATTTTTCTGTACATTAACTAACATTATCATTAAAACTTGCACTTTCACTTTAAACATAAACTAATGTTAAGAAAGTTGATGCGAACTAAGATACAATTTTATCTGTACAATGCTCACTTAGTAAAAGTGTGTATGTCCTAGGAGGAGTTCAAACTGAAAGATACATATTCAGAAATTAATATATTTACTATGTAGAGGTCCTTTTTATTAAAAAATATTGCCTGTAAAAAGCATCTCAAATGTTACTTTAACTTTGACCTTTTTCTCTGTATCATAAAAGCCTTTTGGTATTTAAGCATACTTTTTATGTTTTCTTAATATATATATACACAGGTTTGGTACTGAAAAGACATAAATGTGTGGATATCTCACTATGTTGTGCACCTGAAACTATACTTACTCAATTTTTGGTTTATGTTTTTAAAAGTCTATTTGTATCAATGCATATTGTCTATGTCCTGGATCTTCAAGTTCATTTATCATCATATTTCTCTTTTTAATAGTATTTATATTTAAGTTCTATATTCATAAATTTTTATTTTCTGTGCATTTATTTTCTCATTACTTTTACAAAGTCTGTATTCCCACTTTTTGGTCTTATTTTGCTGTTCATTTTGTATCATGTATTTTGATTTAAAAGAATAAAGCAAAATAAAAGGCATGTATTCTCTCTAAGTGCATATACTATGACAAATAGTTCTATAGATTATAAGAATTATGTAGTGTTTTCCAGTGGCTTGGTTATTTTAAAATTATTAATGATTTTAATTATTTTGCATTAAAATCAGGAAATGCATACTATTGAATATATTGAGATTTCCAAATGTAGTTTTTAACATGTTCTATATACATGGCTATATTTATATTTATATATACATATATAAATTATATATATAATTTTTAAAAGGTCAAATAGAATAAAAATGTGAAAATCTAGATTTTATGCATTTATTTTATTAAATTTTTGGAGTCATATTGTTTAACAGGATCATCTAAATTTCAAGTGTACGTTTGTGTGATACATGATCTGTATACAGCAGTGCATGTGTGCCACCAAAGTCAAATGGTCTTCCATCACCAAATGTTTGGCCCACTTTACCCTTTACTACACTCTCACCTTGTTCCCTCTGGTAACCACCATACTGTTATCTGTTTCTGTGAGTTGCAGTTTTAGATCCGATATATGAGTGAAATCATACGGTCATTAGCTTTTTCTGACTTATTTCACTTAACATAATATTCTTAAGGTTTATCTATGTATCATAAATGGCAGTATTTCATCTTGTCTTATGGTTGAGTAGTGTTCCATACTATAACAATAGTCTAGATTTTATAATCATGAACTCCAGAGGCTTTTTTAAAATTTAACCTGCAATTACAATCTTATAAAGCAATCAGATAATATACTACTATTTGAAGTTTATGGAAAACTGCATAAGTAAACTATAGTGATGCTTTTTAAATAATATTCTTATTCTATAAAGACTTGTAATGTAGTGCACTCATATACTAACTATAATTTTAAGGGATATACTAAATTTAATTTAATCAAATTTTCTTGGTCAATTGAGAATACCTACTATTCAGGTGTCACATGATATTAAATTTGTTTCTCAAATATGCAAGATTATTAACTTTAAACTGCACAAGAGTATGAGCAAGGTAATAATCTGTTTTTTTTTTTAGTTTTATTTTGTTTTGTTCTTTATTCATTTAAAGATGAAGTGATAAATATTGAATATTTTTCCAATAACTAAATGCTCTTTCTAATTCCTTTTTTTCTTGCCAGAAACACTTAGTAGCAATGATGTGCCTTGAGTACAAAATCAATAAGGTCCCAGCACACAAAGTAATATTTATGTATATTCACAATGTATAGGTCTTTTAGCATTTGTTTCAAGGATAATTTAAATAATATTGATTTTTACCCTGTTGAATCACATTATCAATGTTTATCAAGGAGACTGTGTATTGCAGCTGATAAGAATAGTGATTGAATAATTATAGGGTGTCAGATTTATTTCCTGTTATTTATCAGACAGGTCAAAATATGTATCTTTCACTGTACTGAGAGACAGCTGAATGGCCGTGAATAACGAGAAATAAGAATTGACTATTGTTTTCAAAGTAATGATGTCACAGATAATCTAACTAGGCAGTGTCAGCACCGTGCTGAAGATAGCTTTCTCATCGGAACAAAAAAAAAGAACATGAGAGGAAAAATAGAGGAACTGAGTTTAGATAGCACCATTAAGGTTTTGCTGTTGTTTCTTTTTTAAAGGAGGAAAAAAAAAAAAACAATGGTGCAGAAAATGACAAAAATTGATCATGAGGTGATTTAAAAATTTTTTAAAATAAATATATGTATAAATGTGTATCATATCAATGTCTTTAAAAAGAAGGAAATTCCACCTTATATGACAACAGGGATGAACCTGGAGGACATTATGCTAAGTTAAATAAACTAGGCGCAGGAAGACAAATACTGTGTGATTTCACTTATAGATGGAATATAAATATGTCAAACTGTTATAACCAGAGAGTAGAATGGTGTTTCCAGGTGCAGTGGGATGGGTGAAATGGGGAGATGTTAGTGAAAGGCGCAAATATTCAGTTTTAAAATGAATACCTTGAGACTAACGTACAGCAAGGTGATTATAGTTAACATGCTGTATTGTATGCTTGAAATTTGCCAAGGGAGAAGATCTTAAGTGTTCTTACCACACACACACACACACACACACACACACACACACACACAGTAATTATGAGGGTGATAGTATGTTAATTAACTTGATCATGATAAATATTTCACAGTGTATATGAACATAAATCATCATGTTCTGTACACTAAAGGAATGCTTTTTTACCACCTAAATATATCCAATTTTTATTTGTTGATCATTCTTCAATAAAAGTAAAAATAAATTAAAAAAACAACTTTTAATTGAATGATAGTGAAAAGTTCTAATAGAGTAAATAAAATGGTGTGTGGCAGGAGACAAACTGGAGCATCACCCAAGTAAAATCCTTGAATTTCACAAAGGAGATGCAAATTTTATATATACATGATGATAAAGATTTTTCTAGAACTACAGATAATTTGCAGAAATATAGTAGCAGGAGAGAAGTTAAAGTGGGCTCAGATGGAGGGAGATCAATGTAGTGAATGGGACTTGCAAATACCTTCTTGTGATTTTTCATTTCTATGAGAAATACAGGTCAAGGTGAACAGTGGAAAGTCAAAATGTGAGACAAGTCAGTGGAGATTGAAGGCAAGAAGATAATCCCTTCAAAATACCAGAAGAGTAGGATTATAAAGCAACATTAGTAAAGGGAAGTAAGATAGTAAAGCAGCTAAGAAAATTCTAGTAAAATATTGGGGACCCAACTTAGGTTAGTTACTGTAAATTTGTGGTTCTGTATTGTGGTTCTGTGGTTCTGTATTTTATTTCAGCCACATTCAACTGTTAGGGTTCACGCATGGAGTAGTTTAAGACTGGATTTGGACTTAGTACAAATAGTAAAATGAAGTTAAAGGAGACAAGTCACTTAAGTCTGTAAGCAAGATTCTGATAAGGTCAACATTACAGGGTCGATGTATCACAATAAGTGAGTTGGAGCCACGGGATGCAATGTCCAGAGGTTGCAGTGACCACAATTTTTAAAAATAGCCATGGATCCAATTTCAAATATCTTGTTGTAGTCTCTATTTATACAGGGGTAAATTAATATTTTTCTGCATTGTTTTTGGTATTAGTATTAATATATCTAATTCTCGAAATGCTGTGGTAAATATACAATGCTGACTACACTCTAGTGAATATTTACTGTTGGGCTGTAGTTCTCTTGTATGTAGTAAAATAAAAGAAGGTATAAAATGTTGATTTCTCCCTTCTTTTTCTGACCACTGGAATCACTTTTCTGGGTTCTTATGCAGAGACTTGGATTTTATTTGGGATGTTTGGTGACAGCCCTGTCACCAGACATCCCAGAAGTGTAGAATCCTGATTGGAGCTGTCATCCAAGGTTAATGGAACACCGAGCAAACAGCTGAAAGGAACTTCTCCCTCCCTCTCCTGTTGACAGGAGTCAGATTTTCCAGTGCTCTAAATGAGGAGAGACAGTTTCCACTGGACATTTTGCTGTTTTGCCTGCTCAGCAGTTGCAGGACTAAGCCCGTCTTTATGTCGAAGCTGGAGGAAAACAACAGCAGTAATAACGAAAATCCCTCGCTGATGTGCAGGACTTTCCTCAAGTGTTGGCCTCCATTTCAGTCTACCTGAAATTGCTTATACTTTGCAATTCTCAGATAGTTGTTCCTGTATCCTGCCCAGAGCTCTCAACTGTAATCTGTGAGGAAATGAAACTCTAGTGGGCTTATGCCATCTGTACCATCAACAGAATTCAAACATTGTATCATTTAATCAATACAAAAAAAAAACTTGTAACTTTCAAAGAAAAAAAAAACACAACCAATACTGGAAGGTCAATCTAGGTTTCTAGGAAAGAAGTTTGATGATAAATAAAAAGTTATGCTACCTGTGGTTCAAAAACTGAACTGTTTTGAGAATAATTTCAGATTAGATATAAGGCAGGACTCCCCAAACCCTGGAATTATCTTCTATAGTACAAGCTTCCCCCTCTGGATGAGTATTCTAGGAACCCATCTTTATCAGAGTACCAGCTGGCAGTGTTGGCAGAGGCTGTTTGGTTTTGGTGAATTTTTAAGACACTCTCTTTTTCCATTTCATGACAGGTGATTTACAAGCATACCTCTGCTCTCTGCACGTGAGTGCTCAGCAGTTTTTGACCAAAACCAGAATCATTCCTGTGCCACATCCTCCCTATTCCCCTGATCTAGCCCCTGAGTGACTACTTTTTGTTTCCTCAGATGGAAAAAAGTCCTAGAAGGGAAATGTATTGTCGATGTGGAAGAAGTGAAACAAAAAACAGTAGAAGCACTAAAAGCCAACAAAATGAACAAGTTCAAAATCTGTTTTGAGCACTGGAAAAAGTGTCTCAGTAGGTGCATTGCATCAAGTGGAGAGTGCCTGGAAGATGACTGAAGTTTAAACATGTAAAAATAAATATACAATTTTTATAAATGAATTCCATTTTTTGGTTCCCCATCATGTATGAATAGAAAATATAATTACAGAAAATTATCACAAATACACACAAAATAGCAATGCAATAGATATGATATTCTCCAACATTAACTTCCTATTATTTACTAACATTCTATTTATACTTGTTTTTGTACAACTAATTGTGTGCAAAGTTGGAATGCATTTTCTCCCCCAAAGTTTCATTTTATATTAATTCATGTCCTCTTTTGCTTATTATATAATAAGCCCTAAGATTAAAAATTCAAAGAAAACAAAATAGTAATATCTCATAACTATTTCTATAGAAGAAAAATGTAGTCTTACAAAAGAAATACTTTACATAAGTAAAATTTTATAACATTCTTAGTATGATGAAAAGTAAATCATACATATTTTGAAATGAAATCTGTTGTTTATATTGTGTATCAGTATTTATTTGTTTCAGCACATAATAATATTGTAATATGTTTTTCCTTGAAATATGGTAGCTATCCAAATTAAGTGGAAAGAGCCAGCATTGAATATTAATCAATTTCTATTTAAAACCATGCCAAGAGAATGTGTGTGTTTTCTCTGTGTGTGTTGTACATGCATCCCCACATGGCAAAATTTAATTTTTTGATGTCCAAGTGCTCCCAATCAAAGATAAACAATGCAGTGACCTGAGTTCTATATCATTCAATGTCATATTTGCCTTAGCTGCAGCGTCTCACTAGATATCATATAAATTATTGTTCAGTTTTACTTCAAAGATTGGAAATAAATTACTTGCACATCTCCAGTGAACTAAGTTATCTCTATACATACATATAAATCATGCTGAAAGAAACCAAATTACCCCCTAAATGCTCACAGACCCATATTCATTCATATTAACATGCAATTCATCTCTAGACATTTAATAGTATAGTACAGTTAATATGTTTCTAAGATGACCCTATAACACTCAGGATTATTAACTACAACAAATCTGAACAGCAATTCCAGGCTGCCAGTTTCTTGGCAGTATAGTAGATCATTTTAATACAAGATATATCTGATAAGTGTCACCCACTCTCTACTTTCCAAGGCAATTTTCTCTGCTCCTCTCTTCAGGCCAATAAAAGAAAAAGAGTCAGAATGTTAGTGCAACTTTAGTTTAGTTACTCTGGCACTGCAGCGTTTAAATCTGCCCTGGTTCAAATATATCTTTAGCTACTAAAATCTCTCTTCTGGTAAATGTTTCAAGTTTAAAACCCACATAGTTTTGAAAAGGTGTTATAAAAGAGAGTTTTATTTGAAAAGTACCTCAAGCCATAACTCTGCAATTGCATTTCCAACAGAACTTCTATAATTAAATTTAACATTGCAGACAGAATTTTTTTTAATATTAAAACCATTTTTCAACATGATGCACCCATTTTAAGTTACATCAAAGGTAAGAAAATTAATTTCAGAATAACAAAAATTAAAAAGAAGACAGTTATGAAAGCTCATATTTACTATTAATAAAATTGCTTAAAATGAAGATTAAAATAATACAAATAATATTGATTTAATAAGGTCTAGACTTCTATAACTAGCAAAGCATTTGGTGAAGGGAAGTCTTATACTGTAACTCAAATTTATACCATCCTAAAAATAATGGGATGTTTTGAAAATCATATGCAGTCAAAAATTCATTTTTACTTACTTATTACTTACTTATTTATTTATAATTTTAATTTAATTGTTGTTCTTGTACAGTTTTCTGTCTTTTACTCCCAACCCAGCCCACCGCCCCAGCCCTCCCCACCTCCCTCCCATTTCCACCTCCGCTAGTTTTTGTCCATGTGCCCTTCATACTTGTTGGTCTAAACCCTTCCCCTTTTCACCTGAAATTCCCTCCCCTCTCCCCTCTGGTGATGATGAGAAGATTGAAATGTCATTTTAAACTCATGCATACCACTAATCTCTCACTATACCAGAATGTATTAATTCTCATAAGAACATATTGTTACATGCTTCATATTATTTATGTTAATATTGGAACATGCAAATAGTACACTTTTTATAAATGTATACATCCACTTTTTTAGCATATTTGAACTATAGAAATTATATTATGCAAACTTCCAAAATGTGACTAGTTATAATCGTTATATATGAGATCATTCAAAAATATATATTCATTTCTAATTATCCATACCCTATTTCTCAGGTTCAGAAATGTGTCTTTTCTGGTGAGGGGAGAGGGGAGGGAATTTCAGGGGGAAAGGGGAAGGGTTTGGAGCAACAAGTATAAAGGACACATGGACAAAAACTAGTGGGGGTGGAAATGGGAGGGAAGTGGGGAGAGCTGGAGCAGTGGACTGGGTTGGGAGTAAAAGACAGAAAACTGTACAAGAACAACAATTAAAATAAAAAGAAAAAAGAAATGTGTCTTTTCATATTTTAATAATTCTGAAAATTGTCATGATATTAACATATGCTTGCCAGCCATTATAAAGACAAACAAGTTATGATGAAGGATAAAATATTCTTGTACTGGTAGGAGTGATCTGCCCTTAAGCATAAGCAATAATTGGGTATTTTATAGAGAGAGATGTTAGAATAATAATGCTGAAGATTAGAACTGAGACTTTTTTGTTACTACCATGAACTGTTAACTTGAAACAATATCAGTGATGAAATATTACTCTATGACAATAAAGAAAACTTCTGCCAAAAAAGTAAAAATACATATTTAAAGTTTAAGTATAACATTTATAAATATATAAATACACAAAGTATAAATTAAATCTATAAAGTATAAACATAACATTTATGCTGCATTACTATAAATATGAATATGATATTAACCAAATTGAAAATGCAGAGGAACTGCCAATTTCCAAAAAGGATAGTAACGATCATCAGGGTTGTAAAGAAGCAGAAAATCGCCACTGCCCAATAATGGAAGAGGGATCAGTGAGAGCTCTGAAAGTCTGTAAGACTAAGGCTGAAGCTCTCGTGTTGACACAAAAAAATGAGGGGTGTATCAGAGTCTGAATAAATACATGACTTAGACAATTAGTTAAGACTTTTGTCGCTGTGTATTACAGTATTTTTAATTCTAGAAAATAAAACTGTTATAAATCCATTTATTTCTCCAACAGTGAAGGGGGAAATTTCCTTTATTGCTTAACAAACTATTCATGATAAACGTAATAAATGATTTATTAAATTGTTTCTTGATCTTGGAACTCTCAATTTCACACAGGAACTTATTTGGAAAACGTAATACAAAGACTGAAACCCTGAGAAGTTTACAGGTTTATGTCTCCTAGAGACCTTTGTATATCAAATTAATTTTGGATCAAGTAATGCTGTTGGCAAATATGCCAATCTAGTTATTTATACTGTTGCGGCAGTAACCCTTAGGGAGAAATTTCAGGAAATATTAGAGCATATCCTCTTATGTTGAAACCCTTATATAATATAATGCAACACCCCTATATGAAGAAATAATGTTCTTATGATAGAAATAAAAGATACATACAACTTCCAGGACTAACTAATAAATTCCAAAAAATAAATACTTTTCAAATGTATTCAGCTGGTAAAAATTATTATAAAATTAATATTCAAAAATATGTAAATATTTTGAATACATAAGTACAATCATACATCACCCCTGTCCTAAAACTTAACTGTAAATTCTTAGATCATAATTTGAAAAATCAGACAATAATATTACAATAAAATAAAATAAAATATAAAGGGTACAACATGCAATTGATGCTAAAGTCTACTCAAGAGTTATATGTATTTGGTCAAAATATTCAATTATCATCTGTCTAAGAAAATAGAAAGCAAAGATTGGAGAAAATGCACAGATGATACAAAATAAACCTCCAAATCACTTTATATACACATGCATACACTTATTTAAATATTTTTTAAGTAAAGATAATGTTTTAAATATTTTCAGATAAAATTTAAAATGCTGTCCTGGCTGGTGTAGCTCAGTGGATTGAGCACCTGTTTGTGAATCCAAAGTTCACTTGTTCAGTTCCCAGTCAGGGCACATGCCTGGGTTGCAGGCCAGGTTCTCAGTTGGAGGCATGCGAGAAGGACCACACATTGATGTGTCTGTCCCTCTCTTTCTCCCTCCTTTCACCTCTCTCTGAAAATAAATACATAAAATCTTTAAAAAATAAAGTTACAATGCTGTGACAAAACTGACTCGTTAAAAATTTATCTTTAAATATGAGACTTTTCTAATAAATTTTAAGTGATTCTTAGATAAGTGAAAGTAAGAAAATGTGTAAAGCATAGGTCAACCCAGTGGAGCAGAGTAATTGATAACACCCATGAGCTGAATCGGATCTTCAGATTGAGAAAATAAGAGTCAGATACAGGATCCCAACACACATGGTGTAAATAATGTATATTATGACATCATTCTAAATTTTAATTTATTAATAACTGTGCACTTATCCCACAATACAGCATAACATCAGAATTTAGATCTCTAGTCATGGATTTTGGAACAGTTTCCTTTTTTAATGTTGTTTTTAAAAGTTTTTATTTATTTATTTTTTAGAGGAAAGGGAAGGAGAAAGAGAGGGAAAGAAATATCAATGTGTGTTTGCCCCCCACATGCCTTCCACTGGGGACCTGGCCCACAACCCAGGCATGTACCCTGAATGGGAATCAAACCAGTAACCCCTTGGTTCTCAGACTGGCACTCAATCCACTGAGCTGCACCGGCCAGGGCTGATTTTTTTCCTTTTTTTTTAAATAAGCAAAAACTTCTGTGGTGTTCTTCATTCTATACCTTGGATACTTCCTAGGATATATCCTGAAAGCAGAATTGTTGAGTTACACAGCATGCACCATTTCAGTATTTTGAGAACGTACTGCCCAAATCATCATCCAGCCAGCAGTGTGGTGACTGTGCCAGTTCTCCAAACCAGTGACCAACCGGTAGCGAGTCTTCATATTTCATACAAATATTTGCTGGGTTTTTTTTGTTTACAATTTTAACTGCCAGATCGGATTGTTAAATTTTTTAATTGTTGTATATTATTTTTACCCATTTTCAAATATTAGTTCTTTCCTTATTAATTTTGTGAGAGTTTTATATCAATATTTTGTATGTGTTATTTATACTGTAAGTATATTTCTCTATTTAAGTACTAATTATATCTCTGATAATATTACCTTCTATTCTATTCATTTTTGCCATGAACATATTTTAAGTTTTAGTGTTAATTATATTATTTCTTCCTTTATTAATTAATTAACCTTTGCTTTTAATATCATTCATGAAAAATTTTCCACAATTGACAATTATTTTAAATTAATTTTTTGGCTTTTTATATTACAGCCTGACCATCTGGAGCTACATATCTTGAGCACTCATATTAAACCTTATAAATACATAGTATACATTCTCTTATCTAGCTATCCGTATAGCTATATAGCTAGCTACCTGTCTAGCTAGCTATCATCTATCTATCACCACCTATCCATCCATCAATCTATCTATCCTACCCTGTGAACATTGTTGTTTTTTTTTTAGTGTGATGATAATATAAATATAATGGCATATATTCAGTGGGTCCTCAATAGAAAGCCTTTATTTTATTTGGCTCTATTTTCCTGAAGATTAAAATTTATCCATCAACTTCTGATTTGGGGACAGTAAGAATACAGTTTCATACTCTGTACTATTTTCCAAAATCTGATTAAACATAGCACAAGAAGTAGTCATATCTTCAAGAGTTTATTCTTCTAAATTTCTGGTCCTTTTGACCTCTGCTTTCAGATTTAACTTAAAAAAAAGGAAAAACAGGAAAGATGAATTTTTACTTCTAATTTCCTGTGCTCATGAAAACACAGTTGATAAAAAAAAGGTAAGACGCACATAGTTTTCTTTAGCATATTATTTATATATCCAAATTTCAAGCTCAGTTTAAATTGAACTCTGCCAAGATTATGAAAAGCAGCAGAGTGTTCACATTAATTTCAGTCAATCGTGCTGTCTCCAGGCCTGGCCATGCTTCTGGCATTATTGTCTGGAGGTCCTACTTTCCCACACCTACCAATCAGAGTTCCACTGGCTTTCCGGTGTTCAACTCCTGTTATCTTGTCTTGTGAAATTTAGATAAATTATTTCTTCCTTTCTATACAATAGTACATTTTATTAAGTGTTAAATTTCAATTATAGCAAACTCGTTATTCACCAAATACTGATAGGGAGACTACTCCAAATCAGTGATTAACACAATTCTTTTTCTTTCCATTTTTTAAATTGTTATTCAAGTACAGTTGTTCCCATTTTCACCCCAACATGCCCCCCATCCTCACCCATCCTCACCTCCCACCTTCAAACCCATCCCCTTTGGCTTTGCCCATATGTCCTTCATACACATTCCTCTATGCCCCCCCATTATTCCCTATTATCCCTCTTCCTCTTTGCCTCTGATCACTGTCAGTTTGTTCTTTATTTCAATGGCTCTGGTTGTATTTTGCTTTTTACTTGTTTTGTTGATTAGGTTCCACTTATAGGTGGGATCATATGGTATTTCTCTTTCACCACTTGGCTTATTTCACTTAGCATAATGCTCTCCAGATCCACCCATGCTGTCATGAAGGGTAGGAGCTCCTTCTTTCTTTCTTGATGTAAAGTTGAATTCAATTTTGTAAAAATAACAGAAGAGTTATGAGGAAAATAAATCATCATCTTTAGTTTCTTAGCATATGCTCTGTGTCTGGCATCAAGAACTACTCAACAGAACTAGCATTTTGAATCAATTGACTTATTACTTATTATTTATACTACACTTTATTCTAAAAATAATTTGGTAGTATTCCTGGTTTGGGGATTTCATTTTATGTATTCGACACCAAATTGTCTGTTTTACAGTTACTCTCTTTTGTATTTAAAGTGGTTTCCATATTACCGTAGAACTATTGAATTCATATAAAAATGTATTCACTCATGTAGCCTATTTTTACTAAATATTAAATTTCTACATAAATAATTAAAACATATACAATTGATTTATTAAAAATAAAAATATAGGTAAGAATGAGGGTTTCTAAAGTTGGTGTGGAATAAGACATAAAACAGACTACCCTAGAAAGCAAAAAACCCCAAAACCAAGACTTTAAGAAAGTGGATGCTTGCTATTAAAGAGAGGAATAAATACTAATTCTGTGACTATTTCTTAGCCATTCACTCTTTATTTTTGGTCTAAGTGCAAGCATGAGACATGTTCATACTTTCAATGTTTTTTTTTCTCTCTACAGGTTAGTTGACACCTTTTTTATTATGAGTTTATCCTTGAAATTAATTTTGTCTGTTTTATGTACTCATTGATTTTTAAAATGGGAGATACAATTGATAACACTCAATGCTTTAGTATTTTCTCTGCCACTGCGGCAGTGGTGGTGAAATGTTTGCTTATGCATACGTGATATTCTAAAACAGTTTCATTATCATACAGCTTAACTAATCTCAACACCATCCCAACATTTGAACCTATCTTTATACTCATGAAAACATACCAAATATGATTAATTATGTAGGTATTTATGACACAAATTATTGTAATAAAAATGATATTAAAATGGAATTTCCTTATTTGATTTTTTTTTGGTTAGGGTGAAGTTTGAAATGTAATGGTTTAGTTCTGAAGTGTGCATATTTTGCTGTAATAATGTAATATATTAAGCAATCAACTAAGAAAACACTTTAGTTTTACATGCTTGCCACTGTAGAATGTGTGGATTTAATAAAATGTGTACACATGGATGTACATGCATCAAGGCTCACACTGCAGCATTCAGAGAAAATAGCACTGTTTGACTGTGGCTTCAGCTTCAGAGTTTGCAATGCCACATAACAGATGCCCACTTCCCCCTTGTTACAGGCCTCCCTAAGATAATGTTGTCTATGATTCTATGATTTCAAGGCTATCATATCTAATCAGCAAAGAACAGCAGCAATATAAATAGGGCACATCAACCATTGTGAATATATATTTTCAAATTAAGTATCCATCCTAATTGTTACTTTGGCAATAAATTTTCTTACATGATTTAAATACTGAATTTCTACCAGTCACTTGAAGTATATTTGTTTCAAAAATAAACATTATTTAATTATTGATTATAAATATCATTAATTACATGTAAACTATTAAAAACTTGCAAGTCACAAAGAAACTATGGTAACTTTAAGAATCTACATTCATGTACATGCATATATTATACATACATTTATACATACAGTATTGCACATATGTAAATAATATAATATAATATAATATATTAATATATTATTATACAATGTGATTTTATAGAATACAATATCAATGCTTTATGTATTTATAATAAATTCTGGACCAAATAATTTTTTTAATAATTAAACATTTAAATAGTAACAGATGTCTCCCAGAATGATTCAGCATGTCATTGTTAATGTTTAATTATGTATATACACTTGTCACTCCTTTAATTATTCAATGTGTTATTGGTAATAATTAATTTAATAATAAAACCAATGATGACAAGAAATGGAGAATAGGAGATTAGATATGAGTATAAGCAGATTTTCCTCCTTTTTGGTTTCCCATTTTGGGTTCCTATTTTCTTTGATTTTTTAATTATGTTTTATGGATTATGCTGTTGCAATTTGCTGATATTTCCTCCTTTGCCCTTCTCCATCCAGCATCCCCCATTCCGTCAGGCAATCCCCATATCATTGTTCAAGTCCCTGAGTCATGTATATATGTTCTTTGGCTACTCTATTTCCTGTACTGTACTTTATATCCTCATTGCTATTCTGTAACTGCCTTTTTGTACTTCTTAATCCTCTCATCCTTTCCCCTATTCTCCCACACCCCTTCCCATCGGGCAACCATCAAAAAACTCTCTGTATCTATGATTCTGTTTCTATTCTTCTTGTTTGTTCAGTTTGTTTTTTTAGATTTAATTGTTGATACATACACATTTATTGCCATTTTATTATTCATTGTTTTGGTCTTTTTTTAAAATAAGTTCCTTTAACATTTCATGTAACAGTGGTTTGGTGATGATGAACTCCTTTAATTTTTTCTTGTCTGGGAAGCTCTTTACCTGCCCTTCCATTCTAAATGACAATTTTGCTGGATAGAGTAATTTAGGTTTTAGAATCCTGCATTTCATACTTTTTGCCAGTCCTTTCTACCTTGCAAAGTGTCTTTTGAGAAATCAGCTAACAGTCATATGGGAACTCCCTTATAGGTAAATAACTGCTTTTCTCTAATTGCTTTTAAGTGTATGACAGATGTGTACATAAGTGTGACAATAAAGAGTTAAATGATAAAGTAAACATGCAACATTGTGTACACATATGCACACATAAAATGTGTACATTATAAGTTTTACTATTGGCCTAAAATTTTGAGTGACAGTTTTTTTACATAAAACTTACCAAAGTTCAAAGAAAATTTAAAAAGTAAATAATTAGGGCCCTCTTTCAATGACAAAAATTGTTTTAAGAATGGGAAATTTAAAAGTAGAAGAAACAGTGATTAGAAAGAGAGTGAAATAAACTTCTCGTAATTTAGGTTTAAATAACTTTCTTACAGCAATTTACCAGATCTTACGTCAAATGAACGTAAAGCAAATTCATTCTTAATGTAAAGGAAAAATATTTTTAACCATTTGCTTGTAAATTACAAAAAACATAATATTTTATGCTAATAAATAGTAAATGAAATCATTGTGATAAGCACATGCAGTGATCAACATTATTCTCACCCTTTTCCTTCCAAACATTTCTCATGGCCTACCATAGCATGCCCATGTTATTATCTTTGGCAAATAAAATATAACCAGGCTTGATGTGGGCTATATTATGGCAGAAGTAATTAAGAGCAATTGTACATTTTCTCATTCTTGCCTCTCCTGGGCAGCATTTGACTTACCCTTTGCATGGAATTAGCTGGAGTGCTAAGTAAACTATATACCTTAGAGATTCCCCAGGCAAGCAGTGGATTAAACTTTTGCAATAACTGTGCATATCCATGAACAGGCAGGCACTGAGCTTTCAGTGGTGATTTTATACCTAGCCCATCTGCACTGACACAGGAAGAATAATAAAGTTATAAGTATACCACAACATACTTTTAAAGAATCATTTTAGATTGCTAATATTTATGTCTGTAAAAATAACCTATAATCTCTAAGCTGAAAGTATAAATCTTTGTCAATTCTTTACAAGTTTCACTAAAATGAATACCATCAAATTTATTAAAGTCAGTGTTTCCATATACATTCTACTATTTGAATAAGTAAAATTAATTTTATATTCATAACAGCATGAGAGCTACCTTAGTTAAAAATATACAGAGAAATTTTTAAAGGTTATAAAGTTTGTGGTCTCAAACATTTTGTGGATTGGGTTGGCTTATGTAAAAAACTAGCTCTTAACATTCTTATTTCAGTTATCTTAATACATGCTTTGGCTTAAACATAATATCTTTAAGGAATTTACAGGAATTTCTATTATATACTGTTATCTTGGTGTTGTCTTTTTGGTATACAATTGTATATGAATATTTGTACATTATGTGATTTTATAAGGATATTGTTTATCTTAGTTCTTTTAAACTGCTATACCATGATACCATAAACTGTATGATATAAGGAAAAAAAATATTGCTCACAGCTCTGGAGGCAGGGAAGTTCAAGGTCAAGGCACTCACACATCAGTGTTTCAAGGGCCTACACCCACATCCTGGTTCAAACACATTCTGCTGTGTTTCTCCGCAGAATCCTTGGGGACAAAACATTTAGATCATAACATTGCTTATGTGAAAACACTGCATATTTAACCTAAAAATATCATTTAATTATTTAAATGTCTTATGTTCTAGATGTTAATAAATCTATTATCACTTATAATTTATTAACTTCTCAGTATTCAGTTATTTTACTAAATCTCTAGATCAGCTCAAACATATATTCATTTGCCTTCATATTCATCTCATGGTGAAATTCTAGCAGTATTTGAAAAATGAATACATCATACAAATATAAAATTTATCTTTAAAACAATTCTGAGATTATATTTTTATTTTTCACTTTAAAGTGTTTTCCTGATAAAATTAAAATAGTTCACATAGTTTTATTTTAAGCCAATTATATCCTTGTTAGGTTAAAAGGTTCCTTGAAAAAATAGCAGTCATTTTGTGGTCTATAAAATATACATCTCACAGATGCTCACATAGTCTTTCCAGAGATGAGAGAAAAAGTATTTACTAATAAGCAGGCATGCTGATATTTCTTTGGCTCTGAAGAGTAATCTGTCTTTTTAGAATATAAAAAATGTGTGGGAAATGATGCCACTTACAAAATAACTATTAGAACTCCAGCCAACTGGAACAGTTAGAGGCAGGCAGATAGGGGGAAAATGAGTCTGCATAGACAAGCAATGGGCTTAGTTATTCATACCATTATAGAACATAGCGGGGTTTGGGTTTTAGTAAAAAGAGTAAATGGAACTAATTAACTCAGTGAAAACTAGGAAGTGACATGATCATTGCTCTGTAAAAGCAGTATACTCTGTAAATTTAAATGGATTGATGTATTAAAAGACATAGGTACATCTATTGGGAAAATTTTATACTGCTCTTAGTGCAGGATGAATATAGAATAAACTATGTTGGTATGCGTATATCTCAGTTTTAGAAATATACAAATCAAGGTAAAGTTTTATTTTAATTTACATTTTAAATGCAGTAATATTACTTAGCATTATTTTTGAATTTGGCAACAAAAGACAGTCAATAATTTACAATTGCATTGCTGATCATTACATGAAGGACTGCTTTTGTCATGATAAATCTAAGTTTATGAAAAGAGTAATGAAGTACTTTTTATTAAAAAGGCTCATACTATCTTAATGTTTTAGTGTTTATTTTCTCTTATGGAATATACAAAAATAAGCTTTAAAATTAGAAAGTCTAAAGGCTGCAGTCCAGTTATACAGGTTAAGAATCTTGGGTCAAATCTGTAATAAGAAACTTCTTCAGAAGAAAATTTATTCTTAGTTTTTCTGCTTTATTGAAGTATATTTGACAAATAAAATTGCAAATATTTAAAGTGCACAATGTAATGACATAATACATGTATATACCATGAATTGATTATCACAATCAAGTTAATTAATACTTCCATCAGGGAAAAAATTTAAAAGTTGCAATGATTTTTATCTTCAAGAATTATAATAGTACCCTGAAAAGATATAGCAAAGGAAATAAATCATATCTCACAGCAAAAGGGTATTTTTGACTAAAGTAGTATTATTTGCCAATGTTAAATACAAAGTACATTATAATTCATACATTTGTATATTATTTCAGTAGTAATATACCCATCATTTTAAACATTTGATTTAATGTTCATTTTACTTTACTGTAAATGTTCTGTAATCTAGAGCAGTATTTTACTTAGTGCTTTTCTTGAAATATCCAACATGACTTCTCACTAAAAACAATTGTTAAAATTACTGTCAAATATTCACCTTCTTTACCTAATGTTGTGTCATAATGAGAGTGCCGTTTGGGTAGAAAGAGATCAAAGACCTAGCGACTGTGTTCACAGATTTATTTTTTTAATCTCTAAGGTATAGCTCTTTGTTTAAACATACAACTTTCTTTTTTTCATATTAAAAAATCACATTCATTACCATAAAACACTAAGTAACATATATTCCTAATATATTCAAAGCCCCCCACCGTGAAAGTTCCCCCATACAGCGGCAGCAGCAGCATTATTTATTTTTATTGTTATTTATCCAATTATTAGGATGATTGCTTATGTTTACTTTATTCACCTTTAGAAAAAGTATCAGAATTAATTTAGTAAAGTGGAGGTTTATTGACAGTTAATTAAAAGAGCATTTGGTAAAATTGTGGAATTTGATCAATTTTTTAAATTATTTATTTTAAGATTTTATTTATTTATCTTTAGAGGGGAAGGGAAGGAGAGAGGGAGAGAAATATCAGTGTGGTTGCCTCTCTGCAACCCCTGCTGGGAACTGTCCTGCAACCCAGGCATGTGCCCTGACTGGGAGCCAAACCGCGATCCTTTGGTTCACAGGCCCAAGCTCAATCCACTGAGCTACACCAGACAGAGCCTGATCAATTTTATATAATTGTCTATCAGCATGACATTCATGCTCTTTAAAAACAAATCTTATTTTACTCAGGCAGTTCCATTTTCAGTTTTTTTGAGGAAATTCCATACTGTTTTCCACAGTGACTGCATCAGTCTGCATTCCCACCAACAATGCACTAGGGTTCACTTTTCTCAACATCCTCATTTGCTGATTTGCTTATGATGGCCATTCTGACCAGTTTGAGGTGGTATCTCATTGTGGTTTTAATGTGCCTCTCTCTAATGGCCAGTGATGCTGACCATCTTTTCATGTGTCTCTGGGCCCTCTGTATGTCCTCCTTGGAGCAATGTCTGATTAGCTTCTTTGCCCATTTTTTAATTGGATTTTTTGTCTTTCTGGAGTGGAGTTGTGTGAATTCTTTATATATTTTAGGGATCACACCCTTGTATGAGCTATCATTGGCAAGTATATTTTCCCATACAGTTGGTTACCTTTTCATTTTGCTGATGTTTCTTTAGCCTTGCAGAAGCTTTTTATTTTGATGAAATCCCATTTGTTTATTCTTTCCTTTATGTCCTTTACTATAGGGGACATATTGGTGAAAATATTGCTGCATGGAATATCTGAGATTTTCCTCCCTATGTTCTCATCTAGGACTTTTATGATGTTGTGACTTATACTAAGTCTTTTATCCATCTTGAGTTTATTTTTGTGTATGGTGTAAGTTGGAGGTAGAGTTTCATTTTATTTTGCACGTATCTGTCCAGATCACCCAACACCACTTGTTGAAAAGGCTATTCTTACTCCATTTCATGCTTCTACCCTCTTTGTCAAATATTAATTGACCATAGAGACTTGGGTTTATTTCTGAGTTCTCTATTCTGTTCCATTGGTCTATAATTATGTTCTTATGCCAGTACCAGACTGTTTTGATTACAGTGGCCTTGTAATATAGTTTTATACCAGGTATTGTGATCCTTCCTACTTTGTTCTTTCTCAAAATTGCTGCAGATATTCTGCTGCAATTATACCCTAACACTCTTGAAACACCAATTTCAAAGAACCTATGCACCCCAATGTTCATAACAACATAATTTACAATAGTCAGGGACTGGAAGCAACCTAAATGCCCATCAGTAAATGAGTGGATCAAAAAACTGTGGTACATTTACACAATGGAATACTATGCAGCAGAAAGAAGGAAGGAGCTCCTACCCTTTTGCACCATCATAGATGGATCTAGAGAGAATCATGCCAAGTGAAGTAAGCCAGGTGTTGAAATACAACTACCATATGATCTCACCTAATACTGGATCCTAATCAACAAAACAAATAAGCAAGCAAAATACACCAGAGAAACAGAAGTAAAGAACAAACTGACAGTAACCAGAGGGGAGGAAGAGGGGATAATGGAGGAAAGAAGGGGAAGTGTCATCAAGGAACATGTACAAAGGGCTCATGGACAAAGCCAAAAGGGGGTAGGATAGAGGGTGGAAGTGGGGATGGGTGGGCTGGGGAAGTGGTTGGGGGAAAATAGGGACAACTGTACTTGCACAACAATAAAAAAAACTATATAAATTATACCTTAAAAAATCTTATTTTTAAAAGTACCTTTAACATAGCTGTAGGGTTATAGCACATTTGATAATAATATTAATAATAAAAACAAACCACATTCATAAAGCACTTTCAGGCTGTATCCACAGGCTATCTCCTGCTTGATACCATCATTTAGAAGTCTATATTTTTGTTGTGCATATGTTCTTTTCTATTAAGACATAAGAGTGTACTGAGGAATCTGATAGATGATGTTCTGATAGATGATGTTTACTTACATTAATATTTATTTTTTACAAATACATATGGTAATCTATGGAAATTTTACATTCATCCCTTTTATGAAAAATTCATCATTTAATGATTAAATTTTGATATGATAATTAGTATTGTAAATTGTTGCTATGTGATAAATTTATTTTTCAACCTTTTTTCCTGAAATTCACCAATACATAATTTATTAGACTATTTATTTAGTTTCTAAATATTATTATTTTCACTTTATTTATTTTATTTTCATTTTTTGAATTTTTTGCATATTTTAATGTGAAATACCAATATTTCTTAAAGCACACATAAGGTATGTTTCTAGGCATTTCTTCAGCTTTAGAATATTTAAACCTACTAATCCTTTAATTTAACAGGGTTCTCTAAACCTTTGACACATCTGGGCCACACTGGAAGAAGAAGAGTTATCTTGGGCCACACATTAAATACACAAACACTAACAAAAAAAAAAAACTCATAATGTTTTAAGTAAATTATGATTTTGTGTTTGGCTGCATCCATAGCTATCCAGGGAGGCTTGTGGGATATAGACCCTGGGTCAGACTCTCCTGCTAGAAAGTAGTTTTTTTTTTTCTTAAAATTTCACTTTCTTTCTTCCTTCTACTAACAAGTACACTAAAAATATTATATGTGAATACTTTTTTTTCAGGATGGTCAGTTATCATGATTGAACTCATAGGGAAAGAAATGTCATCCTGCATCGAAATTCTATGCCACATTCTCCTCTTCTTCAGCCTCCTCTTGTCTTACACTCCTGTTTCCCCTTGCAGACTTCTTTTTGCTTTGTTTTGTTTTACTCAAATCACTTTGTTGCATTTTATAATTTTCTTATTTATTGTATTACTTATTTTCTGCCCATTCCAATGAGATTCTAAACTTCATGAGACAAAACTTAAGTTGTTTATTTATTTGTCTAACATATATTTGTGCTTACTATTTACCAAATTAATGAAAATGTGAATTCTCCTCAAAGTTCAAGTACACCACTGATGGTCCATCACATAATGTGTCGGTCATGTTCATTTATATCTGAACTTAAAAATAGACAATGTTTAGACTCAAAGTATGTCTTTATTATTCATTAATTGTAGCTTCACCACCACATACATGAATTCAATCAATTACATATCAAATTGAAGTCTTAATATTTCTCAAGAATGCCTAATATTTCAAAAGAAAATAAATTGGAATGATGTTCTCTGGTTTTTCGGAATTTATATCAAATATGTAAACAAATGAATAAAACTAATTACCATTGAAACTAGAGCCACAAAGTATTAGGTAGAGTAATGTGGTGAAGAAGGGAGGGCATTTACAGGAAAGGTTGACACTGAATGCCCCTAAGGTACAGGTAATAAGAGAACTGAAGAGGTAGAATGTAGTAATGCAAAGTTACACATATCAGTAAGGCCGCATATACATGACAACAGTACTCTAGTACTCCTTAGATACCATTCAATATTAATGGAGGCTGAACTGACGGAGTAAAACTTTTCAATTATATTTTTGGCTTGCTTGTTGAATATCAACACTTCCAAAGAGTACAAATGAGATTTATATATGATACATGTATCTCATTTGTACTCATATATATGGCAAACATAGTTAATGCTATTTAAAATTTAAATATTTTAATTTTAATTATATAATACAATATTATGTTATGTTAAAAGCGGAGAGCTATGAGTTTTTTCCAAAATACTTATTCTCTGCTGCTGTCCTTGGCTAAACTGAATAAATGATATTTTTTAAAGGGATCTCTAGAGGTTGGCATGGAAAATGTTCTCCCCAATACTCAACTATTATCAGTCATTATTTTTTCTGTGTCGGCATAAACCATCTATCTCCATAGTACAGGAACAAGAATTGAGAACTGTCATTCTGCAAGAAAATGCAATTTCAAAGGGCATATATTGTTGAATAATTATTATGATAAATTGAAAGCATTAACATAATTAATAGCTGGCAAATAATAAATAGATTTCTGATAAGTCCTTCTTAAATTAACAGATATTACATAATAATCTATTTGCTATGAAGTTGTTTAATCTGACATTTAATAAAAGATAAATGCCTCTAGATTTCCAAGAAAATAATAAAGTTTTATAAAATAATTCAGTGTTCCCATTGAATATATACTATTTTTTCTTAAATGAACATTTGCAAAGATATATAGTCAGAATGATACTTTCCACCAATTTAGGTTGATGTCAGAAGAGATTACAAAAGTCATGAGTCCATATTTCGGAGAAATCAGTGGTTAATTAATTTCATTAAGGTTTTGTTTTTGGTTCATGTATCTTGAGGTACAAAAACTGTGAGGAAATTGTGGAATAAAAAAAAATAAAGCAAATGAAGTATTTTCTGCCTGGAACAGATGTTCTAAGAAGTTATATGAAACTAAGAAAAATATCTTTTTCAAACACCGAATAACAAGATTGGCTTTTATTCCTAATATTAAACAGATTAGCAATGAAAAAGCCCTTTTATCCAAACTATATTCTATTGTTGAAAACAATAATAAGACCAATTCTCATTCCTATATCAACTGTTATATTTTCTATAAAACTTTGACTATTGACCATATGAGAGATTATTTGGGATTTTTTGTGATTAAAATATTTGTGATTTAATGTATAGCAAATAATAGGTTTGCATATTTCTTTTTTAAGTAAAATATTAATTGGAGTGGTTTATTAGATAAAATGCACATTCTCCACACAATTTTACATATTTGTTCCTTTTCATAAACTTATGTAAATTCACTTTAGTCCAATTAGTTTAATAAACAAGCTAATATACCTATATGCCCATAAATTCATAGGCATAAATATTTACATACATACTATGAAATGTATATATTCTCTATGTACACAACATATTCTTTCTATGTATAATATTTCATGTGTATGTGTATCTATGTTTATGTGTACACACATGTATATGCAGATATACACATATATAGTTTTATATATATATATAGTGTGTATATTATCACTTCATTATTGATAGGGAAATGTAACATAAATGATTATAAGGCAAACTGTGATGTTTTACTCCTATTTCTGATATTTCGCTATGTTATTGGGCAAGACAATGCATTTATCTGTGCCTCACCTTCTTCATCTAGAAAGATAACGATGAGCCTTGGCTGATATTGCTCAGTGGATTGAGCGCGGGCCTTCAAACCAAAGGACCGCTGGTTCGATTCCCAGTCAGGGCACCTGTCTGGGTCACAAGCCAGGTCCCCAGTAGGGGGTGTGTGAGAGGTAACCCCACACTGATGTTTCCCTCCCTCTCTTTCTTTCTCCTTTCACCTCTCTGCTATCAATAAATAAAATCTTTTAAGACATTAAACTTAAAAAACAAAAAGATAATGATGATAACAATAACTTACCTCAGTTTTGGTCCTAAAATGTAAAGGAGCTAATTGCCCAAAAGTACTTAGTAGATATCTGTCAAACAAAAACTATTTGTTACATATTTGTTTTTCTAATTATCATTGCCTCTTTTGATAATATTAAATATAATCAGTAATATTAACATTTCATTTACATAACATACATTCTGGATTTTTTAACTAGTTTGATTTGTTAAGAATATTTTTTGCCTGACCATTGTATTAAACAATAAATCTATGTCTATACAATTGGTTCACTTTAAAAAAATAAATGACAATATGTAGATAGTATTAGGAATATTTAAATATGCTAGTATCAAATAATTACAAAAACCACATGTCTTTTAGCATTATCTTTGAAACTGTCTTTTTTTCTAAAAAAAGTAAGCATGCCTTCTTTCTGAAATAGCATGTTTATAAAATGTCATAATAATCAGCTGTTTATATTAATATTGTATTAATATAGTCTGTTATTGTTTCATATTTTATTACACATAAGAACTATTTTTGCTTAAGTTTATGGAACTGCATTTGTCTTTATTTTTATCTATGTTTTATTTCTGTCTTTGTCTCTGCTTTATTTTTTGCCTCTTTATTTTAAAACCAATATATGACTGACATAAATTCTTGAACTCTTCATAACACATTTGATTGCTGTTCAGTTTCAGGATATCTAACACAATACTAATTACTTGTTATTTATCATAATAATAGATGACAACTTGAAGGAAAAAAACACTAAGAATTAAACTTGTCACGCATTTAATTGAAGCATTGAGATCTTCATATTTCTTCTCTATCAATTCTGTAAACTAAAGCAGCCTGTCACACAGTGTAATATGGCAATGTGAGTTATGGGATGTTTCAAGTTATAGCCTCAATTTGAAATATCAGAACCAGTGTCCCTGTGGGGCTAATTTTCTTGTCTGTCTTCCCCATTCCTACCTGCTTGCCTCCTCTGGACTTTGACATTTACACGGCACTTGTGAAAAGTAGCAAAAGAACACTACAAACATAACACACATAAGGAGCTACACGCAAAGAGCTCTTGTTTCTTTTCCAGGTGTCATTGGGATCCTCAAGTGTGCCCACATCAAAATGAATACATTTAAACCACTAGTTTACCCTCCCCACTGCAAACATACTAGCATTTTAAGGGCCATTGTTATTCTTCATTTACATGAGAACTGTGAGAGATAAAGTCAAGAGATGGATAATTGAAAATTAAGTGAGAAAATTTCAAGTGCTTTATTTTCAGTTTGATCTCCTTCACAGGTTCCCTTTGTGAGGAATTGGTAGACACCATTAATATGAATGCTAGCTACGTCAGCGGCTAGTAATTTAATGAGTGTTGATTAAAGGACTGACATGTGTGCCACCGTTTATATCGTAGTACTTTAATAATAGGGAGGGAGGCAGAGGCTCTTTACTCTGAAAAGATCATGTTTCCCATCTCTCAATGTGCTGGAGTTGTCCTAACAAGGTACCAAATATTGGTGTTTTCCCTGCCTGACGCTGCAGACGTCACACGTTCACGGCCTCTTTGCCGCCCTCTGATTGCCCTGTGTTGCCTCCTACCTGCAAGCCACTATCTGGGGCAGTGCCTCCACAAGCGCCAAGGACATTGAGAAGATCCTGGACAGACTGGGCATCGAGGTGTAGGACGACCAGCTTAACAAGGTCGTCAGTGGGCTGAAAGAAACTTCGAGTGTGTCATCTCAGCCCAGGTTATAGGCCTGCTGGCAGGGCTGTGCCATCACTGCGGCCCCAGGTCTTCAGCTCCTGCTGCTGGTTCTGCCCCAGCTACCGAAGAGAAGACAGATGAGAAGAAGGAGGAATTGGAGGAGTTAATTAATGACATGAGATTTGGCTTATTCAGTTAGAGTCCTGCTCTGCTGAAAATAAAACACTTTTTACAAAAATAAACAAAAAAGTCAATGCCTGAGGCATCTCTTATTTTTTGTTTTATTGTTGATGCTATTACAATTCCCATTTTTCTCTCCTTTCCCCACCTCCGCCCAGCCTCACCCTCTACCCTCCCTACATCAATACCCATATTGCCAGTGTAATGGGTTTTGCATAAATGCTCCTTGGTTATTCCCTCACTACCTTTCACCCAGCCCAACCCCTCCCCTCCAGCAGAGGACAGTCTGTACCACCTACCTATGCTCTGTTTCTATTCCATTCATTAGTTTATTGTGTTCACTGGATTCTACATATAAATGAGATCATGTAGTATTTGTCTTTCACTGGCTGGCTTAAGTCCTTTATCATGATATTCTCCAGGTCCATCCATGCTGTTGCAAAATATGAGAGTTTCTTTTTATTTTTATTTTTTTTTTGTTTTTCTGCTGCTATGTAGAGTTCCACTGTGTAGATATGGGGTTCAGGATTCAGAGGCTTTTACAGAGGTCAAAAGTACCAAAAGGAACAATGGCTCTGACAGTCATATATGAATGAAGAGTAGCAGGACAGCTAGTTTACATAACTGTTATAAAAATCTCTTCTGTTAAAACAAGAGTAAGCCATCCTGGAATACTTATCTTTAAATCACCTTTAGGAAAAGTGAAAGAAATGTGAACATCTAAATGCAAATCTAAATGTCTAATAAGTAAAAATAAATTTTTGAACAGTAAAATGCACACAGGATTAATAAAACAACAAATTTTTGATCCACACATTTGTAATCAGTTGAAAATAATTAATCTAGGGAATAAGTTATTTGAATAGAATATAAACATTTGCAGTAAGAATGATATGCTAGTATCAGTACAATTGTAATATAAACACATATAATAATGTAGTAAATGTCTAGCTGTATCATACTGTGACACTGTATCACTATTCTCTTCCAGTGTTTTACTAGGTAATTGGAAAAAGTAAGGACTACGCGATTAGATTGTCCTGGCTGAGGCTCCAAACTCCAGACTATCATTAGGAGTTATGAGACCTTGGGCATATTAATTTCTCTGGGCCATATGTGTAAATAAAATATACAAGGATGGATATAAAGATATTACCTATCTCTCAGTGTTTTAGAAATAATGGCTTCCTGTGTTCTCAACACATACTGCTCAAGAAAATAGACTAATTTATTTCTAAGTTAATAATTTCTTCCAAGAATGTTTTTCTCACCAGAAATTCCCATGTATCAACCCATCTGTGTGCATAACAATTGTATTCATTTTATAAGATATTTATCAGATTGAATTGTAAATACCTATTTATATGTTTATTTCCCCTCTTCCCACATACTGAAAAGTTGAGAAAGTTAGACCCTGGGACTGTATGGATTGGCTTTGTACATCCGGTGCTTTCAATGTTGTCTGCCACATGGTAGGCATTCAATAAACATGTGTTGAATAACATCATGAGTGTCTAAGATACATTATTAAATAACAACCTTGTAGCCCTAAGGAAACAAGATGTTTTTCCAGAGTCTAATGGTGCATATACATAAAGTATCTAAAGAACAGGTTCATGGTTGTCTTTCCCTCAAGCTGTAGATATTTTTAATTAGCAATTTTATTACTTTATTGAATAGAAAACTTCATTATTAAAGAGGGTAAATATCATTACAGAATTTGGATCACTGATTAGAACTGTAAGTTAATAAATTGCTTAAAAGGTCTTACTGAATAAACATATTGTAAAAAATAAAAAAAAAAACTAATTCTTGTCTAGAGTTGTAAATGTCATTTATATTTCTTTGTTAATGATCTGCTTTTCCTTTTCAAAAACTAGAAAAAACAAAGGAGTAATAAAGATTATTAAAATAGAATTATCAATTGTAGCCAATCTTAGTAATTATTTCAAATAACAAAATTACACTTTTTTAAATTTAACTACAGATTAAGAGACAAGAATCAAGAAGCAGGAACTTGGTTCTACTCCCCTGTCCGGTGCCAAGTGTCTGGCGATGTCTGTGAGGATGAGACTGCCTTGGACCACTGCTCCTCTGATTCTTAGCGCTAGGACTGATCATGGTCGTTCAGCATGTTAATGGTGGATACCATTTACAAAATTTTGATTTATAAATTAAATATAAGTGGCACTATTGTGAAATGCTTGTTAAAATCTAGCATTTATCCTGTAGCCATATGCTCCCAAATTGCCTCAGCTGTACCTCCAGGAAACTTAGAGTATCCTTAAGGTGCATAGTTTGCAAAGTGATAAATATTTATGTTTGACATGCCTTCATAAAATTCTATCATTTTATTTTCTCTCTGTACTTTAACTATATCTAATACTAAGTTATGCTACACATGTCTTAAAATTTTATATTTTCTAAAAAATATACCATGTTGTAATATATGCACCATTATATAGGTCCATGTCATGGATAAATTTATATTTAATATATTGATGCTTACACTATTATATACTTTGTTTTGAGTAATAGTATGAACCAAGATATGAGACTATTTTAGAATTCAATAGTAAAATTGATAGACATTTTTGAGTCCTATATACAGAATATTAAAGTATTTTTTAAACTGTATATTTTATTTGGGATTCTTATACTGTCTTTAATACATTTTCTGCTAATATTTTTTCACATTCAATTGTATGATTTCCAAATAACAATTTTGCCTTAAAATTTTCTAAATGTATATCCTATCATTCACTTGCATTAATTCCATAGTGAATATCTTATAGGGTGATAGCAAAAGATATATAAAAAAAGGGAATTATTGATATTCATAGTGTATGTTAGAGTTTTGTATTAAACATGGTACAGGAATTTATTTGAAAAGTATATTTTACTCTCCCCATTTTGAGAAGAATTATTATCAATGACATAAATTGAATGCAATCAGTTATATTTTTCTGTCTTTGGAGATGGTCAACTACGTATATTTTTCTCTTTTCATCTATCTTAATTTCCACCAAAATCATAATTATTCTTGTGTTCCTTTATCCATAGTCTTTATATTTCTGTTATAGTCTGAGAATGTTGTTATTTGATAGGACAGGAAGTTGTCAATAGTGATGGAAATGCTAAGAAATGTTAAAATGGCCTGTATTGATATTTTGAATAAAATATGTTTTTGTGTGTTACTCTACAGTGTTTTGTTAAGTTTGAGATTTACAGGATTATTATTTTTTCTATAATTTCTATAATCATGCACTTCAATATTTTAATATTTGGTTAATTTTAAGTAAAATAATTCAGGTTGGTGTTTTCAGTAATAAACACTTAATTAACCATCTATAGCTCTAATAATATTATTTGTGCTATGATGTATTTTATCACATAGTGATATTGTTATTACACATTTTTTCAATTGGGTTGTTCTGCACATATTTTTCATTTCTTAATTTTCATATGTCAGTGTTTTTATTTTGTTTTTACTTTTTTTCTTTTTGAAAATATCATTTAGATCAATTTTGGCTTTGTAAGCAGACTGGGCCTTTTAGCTAACTAAAATTATTGATAGCATGTTTTATTTCTACCACTTTTCTCTTATTTCAACTAGATTAACTTTGCTAAACTTCTCTTGTATTGCCGCATGCACTTTTGATTACTGCTTGACCTTTTTTTCTCCTACAGTTTACGACTTTTTCCCCTTTATTCTCTCTCCCTCTCCACCTCCTCAGTGGTTACAAATAAAATTCTACTGTATAGATTTAATACTAAGCTTAAGTTTAAACAATGATGATCTTTTCTTACAAGTAATACATAAATTTTCGAACATTCCAATCCAAACACTACTCATCCAAACTGAATATCATTGTTTTCCAGTATTTTTATTTTTGTACATTTTTAGGACGTCACTCATGGGATGGTAACTCTGAATTTATATTTATTTTATAACTATATGTTTTTCATTTTTTTTGGTCACAGGTAAACTTGAAATCTTTGTGAAGAATATCACCTTAAAATTTTCTTACATTGGCTAAAAATTTTAGCACCATTATTGTAGCAATTGACATGCAGTAAGTCATATAAATATATGTATACATGGAAATAATCTTTTTAAAAATATTTTATTGTTTATGTTATTATAGCGCTCCCAATTTTTCTCCTTATGCTCCCCTCCCCCTGCCCAATCTCCCATTTCCATAACCAATCCCCACACCACTGTCTAGATCCATGAGTCCTTCATATATGTTCTTTGACTAACCCATTCACCTTCTTTCAACAGTCCCCAGCTCCACCCTCCCCTCTTATAGCTGCCAGTCTATTCCATGATTCTATGCCTCTGATTCTATTTCGTTCATTAGTTTATTTTATTCATTAGAGGCTCCTTATAAGTGAGATCATATGGTATTTGTCTTTCACTGGCTGGCTTACTTCACTTAGTGTAATAATCTCCAGCTCCATCTATGCTATCAGAAAAGGTAGGAATTCCTTCTTTTTTTCTGTTCCTTAGGATTCCATTGTGCAAGATGTATCACAGCTTTTAATTCATTCATCTACTAATGGGCACTTAGGCTGTTTCCAAACCTTGGTTATTGTGAATAGCAGTGCTATAAAATAGGGCTGCATAAATTCTTTTGAATTGTTTGTTGAACATTTGTATTTTTTATTAATTGTATGTACTTCTGATTTTGTCTAATATTTCAATGTGGTTATATTATATGTACATAAATATGTTAATATACAATATTTCTATTGGGTATATTTATGAAAATATATAGATATATTTTAAATAACTTAATGATTAAGAAGCAAATTAAACTTCTGTTGAAAATATGTTGGAATATTTTTTTCCAGGATGGTTATCTCCTTTATAAAAGCATTTTTCTTTTACCGACATACATTTTCAATATTTATTTATCTTTTATTTTATCAATATTTGTCTTTAAAATTTCAGGACTTTTTTGGTAGAAAATACATATAGGTATTTTATTTCTTTATATATTTTTTATTTTTTAATTATAGCTGATGCTCAGTATTTTTCTGAGTTGGTTTCAGATGCACAGCAGAGTGGCTAGAAAAGCACATACTTTACCGCGTGGTACCTCTGCTCTCTCAGCTGCCCTCCTAGCCCAATACGTGCAACTTCCGTGTTTGTTTTTGCTTTTTTAGGGTCAGCTACGAAAAGTCCTTCTAACTAAAGATTGAAAGTATGTATTCATCATATTTCTTTTTCTTCTGGCATTCACATGTTTGTATTTAGCATGTTCATGCATTCACTATTTTGAAATTCCACAAATATATGAATATGTTAAAATATTGTTTTGTCATTAGTTTTCTAGTCTTTTTGGTTTGTTCTTCCCCCTTTTAAAATTCCTACTGTAATTTAATGATTGGAGTTTAACCAGTTCGCCACTCTGCTTCTTGTAATAAGACACTTTGAAATAGCCAAATTTTTACATTTATCCAGGTGGGCAAGTGTAATGAATCTTATAGTGTAGATTTATAATGTTAGAAGCATTAAATATAAATACATAGACTGAATGCCTCCTTAATGATTATATTTTTTTTCAAAATGATGTTCTGCATATAAGAAGTTACTTAATCATCAAAGTGTTTTATTAGAATACTAACATATATATTTAGATATACAGATTAGTATATTTTCATACAACAAATTTTCTTTTTATTTTTATTACCAACTCATACATAATTACTATTCACCATTAGAAAATTATCATAAATTTACTAGCATCAACACAATTAAAGTTATTATGAATGTTAGCAGTGCCCTATACCATGTAATGAGAAACAATTTTGGTTTTCTATTTGGTGACTAATCCTAATTCATTTATTTTTGATTTGTAAAGTGTTTCCCATGTGGCTATGACAATTTTGGTTACTAATTAACAATTAAAGTAAGGTGTGTGGGGAATTGATAAGTGTTTTCACGATGTTGATGAATCCATATTTGCTAGGGAATTAGCTATCATTCTAACCTCTGTGTGGAGACAGTCCATACAACCCTCAGACTGTCCTCATGCAAGCACAGTCCTGGCCATGGTTCCTATTGCTTCTTCAAAACACAGTGACTTGTGTTGTCAAATTTATTTTTACTTCAAATTAAACACAATAGGTAGCATATTTCTACCTATTTCTGCTATGATGTGTGTAAGTGACTATCATAGTTGTTATTTTTCTAACAACAATATTTTTATTATAAAATTGGAAATTTATTATACTCTAGTATATTTTTCAAAATAACATTTTATGACTAATGTAGTAAGTACACACATTAACTTATCACATATTTTAATTTCTTATAATTAAATATACTCTTTAGCATAAATATAATCCCCTTCCATTTCTATATAAACTGGGTCATTGGAAAACAAACCTCATACTACTTTGTTTTACAATTAAGAGATATCAAAATTGTTCATGTTTTAAGAAAATATCTGAATACTAATGAGTAAATTAATTTGATAAATTTTACTATATAATAAGCACTTGGAAAAAAGCCAAGTTAACTATTTACACTGTACACATTTATGAATTCTCACAAATTAAAATGCAATATTATTATATTGATCTTTTGAAATTTTAAATCATGCAAGACCATCTATACAGAGAGAATGATAAATTCATTACACTTTATTTGATTGTCCTACTTGTTTCCCAATCAAAGAAACAAAACAAGACAGCGTTATCTGTATAAGATTTGGATCTTTCATAATGATGATTATTGTTTTGAAAAAAACTAATCCTTAATTTTCAGGAAATAAGATGACCATACTTAACTACATTGTTTCTAATATTATGTTAGAAACATTTGCTCATTTAAAAATGTATCATTTTCATATAAATTTGGAAATATTAATATATGCATTCAAAATTTATATCAGTTTGCATATATATAAATAAATATATGGGCATCACTCTTTGAGTGCTTATGTATGGGTCTGTGTGTACTATTTGCCAATGTGCATCTACTAGCTATACCTGTGTCTATGATGCTACTGATTAACATAAAATTAATACATAATTATTGGAAAACATTTTTGTCTGATGTAAATATCTTGAAAACTCTTGAGGAAAGGAAGTATTGCAAATTTTGCTCCAAACATAATAATAAAGCCAAATTAATTGGAACTTCCTTATTTCATACTTCCATTTAGAGTATTGCAGACTATTACTAAAAGGAGCCACTATGTCCCATATCAAATGATCTTGTATATGAGGTATGTTGAGGTAAAAGAGAAGCTGAGGCACATTAACATATTCAAGAGTTAATTTCAGCCAACATCTACTGGAATTGGGCAACATCAAATATAAAGTGGCTACAATTATTCAAGGGACAGGGATTGGGGGAAGTGTTTTTATAGAGAATGAGAAGCAAAACAAAAAGAGTATTAGATTGGCTATAGACTAAGCAATTGCCTTATTTGGGAAAACCTAGGTGACTATTTATGATTGGAGGTCTCAGATTTGAAATTTCTTCCTTTCTTTCTTCCTTCCTTCCTTCCTTCCTTCCTTCCTTTCTTCCTTCTTCTTCCTTCCTCTTCCTCTTCCTCTTCCTCTTCCTCTTCCTCCTCCTCCTCCTCCTCCTCCTCCTCCTCCTCTTCTTCTCTCTAAATTGAATTTTAATTACTGGGGTGTAGTTTAGGACTTTAAGGATGTTGAATGGTCCAGATCATGTGGACAGAAATGATAGCAGGTTGTTTGAGACTGTTATTGATAGTAGGCACCCCAATGCAGGTAGCCTTCATTTTTTTGGTAGCTGTCCTTCTGGTCTCAGAAGTAGCCACCATAGGTACCTTGCTTTTGGTTAAACACCTGCTCACTGTTTTCCACCAGGCTGCCCAGCTTCTCCACCAGCTGCACAACCAGGTTCTGCTGGGCAGTGGACTCCATGCAATGCATCACCACTATATGTGTTGGCTGGCCCCGGAAGGCCATTAACTTGTTAATGATCACCTTGCCAATGATGGAGTACACAGTGGGTAGGTCCAGCTCAAGCATGTCAGATAGTGTCTCCATGTTGATGGAGTCATAGACACTGCTACAGGTGAAGAGGTAGGTCCACAGTGACTCTTCTTGGATCTTCCTAACCAGCATGGTTTGGATTTTGTTGGCCTCAGGGAAAAGGTCCCACAATGCACCATTCATTTTCTCACTGATGATAAAACTGTGTCAGGTCTTTCAGTCACCCATCTTCATGGCCTTGGAGGGAGGCAATAACCACATGTTCCCTCACTGATTTCCCCTCACAGGGGAAGCCAGCAATGGCTGCTGCTTGCCCACCCACAGCTGGTGATGGAAATGCTTGCTGATCATGCATTAGTGGGCATCGGTCCCATGCACAGCCATGTACAGGATCTCTAGGAGCATGGCAGACACTAGATAAACTCACTCCGGCAGCTCCAGGTTGATGTGCAGGTGGAAGGGCACCTGCCAGCACCACTCCACCTTCTCCTGCTCCTGTAGGTGCATAGCAGCAGACCCTGGTCCAGAAGCTCCTTGGCCCAATTGCTCGACTGGATGTCTAGCAGAGCATTGTGAACATCCTTGGTTAGACATTGGTGGAAGACACAGATGCCTAGCTGCACCATGGTGCAGTTGTATAGAATCTGTACTGGAGGGTTCACATGCTGAATATTGTGTTGTAGGTGGCTTATAAAAATGAGGTCATGAGTCTCATACCAGTGGGGGAGTGCAGGGCATGATGGTAGATATCACAAATGAGCATGTGCAGATCCAGTCTGTGTGTTCTTTGGCACATGTACTTGCAAAGTCTCTCCATCAGCACAGCTGAGTCCTTGCCTTCATTTTCTTCCTGACCTTGGTCAGACTTCAAGGAGCCCTCTGGGAGGGTAAGCTGCCATTGATGGGCCTTGTAATCAAACTTGTAGCAAGTGTGAAGAATGTGCCTCAAGTAGACACTACGAATCTCCTAAGTGGTGTCCTTCTCTACCAGGTAGCACTGCACATGCTCAATGATGGCGCACACCTGTGCCTCATCCTTCAGGTGCTCTATACTCTTGGGAATGAAATCAGTATTTTGCATTATTCTGGTAAAGTCTTTATGCATTCATTCCACCAGAGTTAGGATACAGCCATGGACATGCAGTGGCTTGTCAACATTATAGAGGTTCTCACTCTCTTCCAGAGCGTTCTCTCCAACAAAGATGTTGGGGTTTGCAAACAGGATGTCCATCAGCTCATTGATGCGTCCAGACACTTCTGCCACATCTCAGGCTTCATGTATGTGGCCAGGTTGAGATTGTAGTCATAGAGAGAGGTGCTAATATTGAACTTGATCTTAATGATAATACCCTCTCCAAGGTTGTTTTCAGAAGCATTCTGAACCAGCAGCTGCAGCAGCTCAATCTGTGGTGCACGATCAGTTCTCTTCTTGCCTCATGCCTACAGGATGTCATTCAGTTTCTTCATGAAAACAGCATGGGTGTTCTCAGTTCTGTTAGCAAACAATTTGGTTTCTTCTTAAGAAGGGGCACTGAATCTTGGACCCTTCCTAACTTCCTGCCTTCATTGTCCTCCTCCTCCTTGTCCAGTCACTTCAGTTTCCTATTGTGCCTCTTCTTGGGTTTGTCCTATGGTTTCTTCTCAGAGGCCTTCTCATTCTCTTTTGTAGTTGGGGCCTTTTTAAGGAATCTTGAAGCCAAGATGGTCTGTTTCCCTTCTTCCTCTCTGAGTGTGAGTTAGAATGTGTTGAGCCTATGTCCCACTCTTTTTCTTCTTCTGAATCTTCTGAGTCCTCATCTTCATCCTCCATCTTTCTGAAGAATCTGTGACTCTACCCAGAAGGAGATTCTGATTTTTTCTTCAAGAAATTTGCAGCAATGACTCTGCCCTCATCCCCATCCCAAGAGCCTTCTGAATACTCCTCATTCTTCTCAGCATCTTCATCTGCAGACTATTCAGTGTTCTGCTTATAATTTATGATATGGGACTCAAAACTTTGGTTGTATTTTTTATTCATGTTCTTCTGTCCTTCCTTACCTTCCCATAGCTCATTAAGATAGTTCTACAGATCACCAGGATGCAGATACAGATATGGGGGACACCTTCCTTGTCCACAATGCTTTTAGCCTTCCCATAAGCTTTTCCCAGGAGCTCAAAGCCTCCCAGGCACTGGGTGACACTCTGAATCTTCATGACATTACCGATGGTAAGGATAAGATTGAAAAATTCCTCAAACCTCTTGTCCTTGGTGCTTCGAATCATTCTCTTGGTATCTTCTTCATCTTCACACAGCAACAATGGCTGTTTGCCATAGTTACACCCGACAGCTTCGGTGACTAGCACTTCCAGGTACAGGAACTGCACAGGCCATAGCACTGAAGGGCTGAGATGGGCGTGGCCAGACCAGCTGAGCCTGAGAGTCACACTGCGGAACCTGAATTTCTTAACCTTGAAACATTTGTAGGACCTTGTGCTGGCTTAAATTTTAATTTGCTTGTAGTACTTATGTTGCTAAGGTATTAAAGCCACCTGAGTCTAATATTTCTTTGTTTAATTACTTTAATAATTGTTAGACACAGTGAGTCCCATGATACAGTTCAAAAGAGGTTATGGAGGTTATATGATGCATGTCACTTTGCTGTTTGGAATTTGTTTTTGCATCTGAAATAAAATATTGAACTCACTACACTTTGAAAAACACAAAAGAAAAAACCAATTCTATATGTATAATGAGGCAACACTGGATCTTACTGTACAAATATCATTGAGCAGAAAATGTCGAGTACATGAGAGAATATGTAGACCTAGAAATAAATTGAAACAGGCCCAGAAATACAGGGTGACCCTACCTCTTTTGTTAACTTGTTACTTTAACATCATTATGAAATAGTTTCATCATTTTCAAAAGTATGCTGGTTTGGTCCTGCTTCCAGGAGGAAGAGAATGAAGGAGAGAGAGGGAGGAGGGGCTATAATTCCAGTCCCCCACAAACCTGAGGCTTGAAAATCCAGAGTCAGCCCTGGGTGGTGTGGCTCAGTGAATTAAGCTGGACTGTAAACCAAAGGGTCACTGGTTCAATTTCCAGTCAGGACACATGCCTGGGTTCCTGGAAAGGTCCCCAATAGGAGGCATGCAAGAAGCAATCACACATTGATGTTTCTCTTCCTCTGTTTCTTCCTCCCTTACCCTCTCTCTAAAAATAAATAAATAAAATCTTTTAAAAAAAGAAAATCCAGAGTCAGAGCAGGAAACCCACCCACATGGGGCAAGCTTGAAGGCATCATGTGGGACAGGAAGGAGCGACCACCAAGCAAGAATACACAGTCTTGTACTCCCTGTACTTAGGTCCCTCAGAGCTGTTCCAGTGGGGAATGGGAAAATGAAAAAAAAAAAAAAAAAAAAGCTCTTTTTATATAAGTTTTCATATTTAATTTGGTCATGAATTCATAAATACATGAGTATTTTATACTTTAAAAAGTGTGCTGGTTTGAAAAGTAAGTTCTACTTGTTATCACCAGTTTTTTAATAAGAAAAAACAAAAGTAGCTTCAAAAGCCATTCTATATACTGTCTTAGTTCTTTTCAGATATTTCAAGGATTGGATTCCATTGTGTATTTATGTAGAAGGTCTTTCTCATCCAAACTATAAAAAATGTCTCCTTCTTCCTTGAAGGGTTAGTATTTAGGTCTGTTATGAAAAGAGAAAACAGAAGGAGAAGCAAAAGTTGGATAAAAATTATCAGTGCAAGTGTCATCTAGTTAAGAATGAAGTTAGAAGAGAGAGATAAGAAATTAATTGTTTTAGATATACTTTAAATTAACCTGAATAACTAGACACATTAAGGAGGTAGTCCTAAATATTTACAGGGATTTTTAAATAATGTTTAAGATATAACTAGAGGTTATTCTGTATTACACAATGAGCACATTTAACAATGTTAAGGAAAAGACAAAAATCTGGATCATACACCTCTCTTCTGGGACTTAGTAGTAAACATTTTAAGTTAAAAATGTGATTGATAAAGAAAAAGGTGTAGGTAGGTAGATCAGATTAAAATTGGGAGGTGGGGCATAGAAGGGATTTGCATGTATCTATATGTAGCTTTCTGAGGCTATATGTTAAGAATAATCCATGTAAAGTTTCCCTTCTAACAGAAGAAAGATCTTGTGAACTGGAGAAAAGGAAATATGAATGGGCATAGTTATATAAGATGTGTTTGGTAACCACAGTAAATGTTAGCATGCATTGGAACTGTCTACTTAAAGCTGATTATTTTCCTAAAGACAGGAATTATTTTTTTATTTCATTAATGAGTAGAAATTCATGTCCATTATGTGACATGAGAACACTTACATATCTATTGATGTTGGTTTGTCAACAGCTACAAATACATAAAAAGACTAACGCATTTTTAAATTACTTTTCTCATTTGCTGTTTTGTAGTAGTCTGGTGGAGTAACTTATGTATCCTTAATACATGCATCAACTTTATTGCTTAAAAACATGAGGAAAAATCAATGATTTAAAAAATCATTTTCTCTTAGAATTTAATATATTAGGTCCAATTTAAACTACATCTTCCTTTTAACACAGCTTCTTGATATGAAGAGAATTTTCTTTCCCTGCTGTCATATGGCATCAGGAAGGAAGTTACATTAATTTAAGAGCAAATCTTTTTGTTCTGTTCATTCCAAGCTTCACATCCAAAATCTCAACTTGTGTATTACAACAATCTTTCCCTCCCTGAGAATGTGTTTTCTTATAATACAGAAAAGAGAATGAAAAGGAAATTCAAAATCTCCAGCTGTTTAAGACTGGGGGGGAAAAAGGAAAACATTTTTCTGCAGCTTAAAATGTATGTGCTGTCCTTGATTGCAGATTAGGGCAATTAATTTTGGTTGTTTCCCTTACCTGAAAAATCAATCAGGCAGTGATACCATCAGGTACATCAAAGGTTTTAAAGAAAAAACAGTAAACAAGACTTAATTATTGCACTTACCTCATAGGGGTGAACTCTAGTAACCTAAACTGTAAGGCAGATTAATTTTTGTCCTTTTATTTCCCTTTCCTGTAGTGATTGCTATAGCAACAAAATTAAATTGTATGTTAGACCAATATCTACAAACTTTTAAGGCAAGCAGCTGTTCCACCATACTCCTAGTTTTTAATTTGAAAGAAAGAAAAGCCAGCCAGTGTTGAATGATTAGTTCTGCAAAAGGTCCCGTTTAATGTGTATTGAATAGACTGCTCATTGTTTGGGAAAGAATCCTGGAAACATCATCTTTGTTTACAGGCATCATGCAAATCATCACTAGGGATAGTCTCTTCTACATGAAAGAGTACAATTGAAATTTTGCTACAGAGTTAATTAGTTTTAGTAGGTAGGATTTTTTGTGTAAGAGATTTTCTCTTATAAAAAGCTTACTCTAGCAAATTAAAGCAATTGAAATTACTCTTTTTATTATATAATGCCTTTTGCTTTTATCATTTTCTATGTGTACAATGTGTAAGATTCATTGAGACAAGAATGTCTGTAATACAATTCTTTTCATGTGATGTGAAATGGTACAAAAATATAATACACCATAATCATAATATAATAGAAGTGCTATAATTAGCATATGTGTGAAGATAAAAAATTGACATCTTTATCCAATTCAATATAAATAATTTATATTATACATAATTTAATTTATATCTATAGTAGCTTTTACAATGTGACAAATACATAACTTTTATATCAATTTTTTAAGGAAAACTTGTTTTCTAGGTAACAAACAGATATCTCTGTGAGGGTGTGTGCTTATGGGTCAAAACTGATGGACTTTTCAAATAAAATGTATGTGAGTGATATAGTTGCTATCATAATGCACTCTATTTATTTAAAATACATAGCTGTGTGTTGAAAAGATCTTTACTAAATATAAATAAACAAGGATTTTACATGTGGTATTTCATTAGATAATTTATCAAATGTTTAAATGATTGGCTATAATGGATTATAGGCAGCTTGATCTATTCAGGTTGCCTTTATAACATTTACATATTTACTTTTCCTTCCTAAATCATTCAGATTTTTTGTTGTTATTGAAATAATACCACATTGTATGACAATCATATAGCTTTTTTTTCAAAATCAAAAACTTGTATGCTTCTAATGACACTATCAAGAAAGTAGACAAACACACAGAATGGGAGAAAATATTTGCAAATCATATATCTGATAAAGATTTAGTATCCAGACTATATAAAAAGTCTTATAATTTAACAATAAAAAGATAAAGACCCAATAAAAATAGGCAAAAGATCCAAACAGACAGCTTTGTTTTGTGGGCAATCATAGAGGTTTAATGAAATTCATCCCACCTCAGATCTAAGACAGGCCCTTGTTATGCTATAATAAGTAATATTAATTCATAACCCTGTCACTCACTCAATCCATTGTTCCCCCAGAACACAGTGATTGGTTAGACAAGTTTGCCTGTCTTAATTCTCTCCCATCACAGTGAATCAAGGTCAGTCTTCCTTTCTTTTTGTTTTCCTTCCTTCCTCCCTTCTTCTCTTCCCCTTTCTCCTCTTTCTCTCTCTCTCTCTCCCCTTCCTGTTTCTCTCTTTCCCTCCCTCCCTCCTTTCCTCTCTCTCTGTGTTCTTTCCTTAGTCTTTATCTTTTCAATTTATTGAAAATATATCCTTCTTCTCTCTCTCACTCTCTCTCTCCCCCTTCTCTCCCTTCTTCCCTCATTTATTCTTCTCCATTTCTCTCCCTTTGTCCTTCCTTCTTTCACCATCTCTTCTTCTCTCTCTTCATAGATGAGCAAAACAATAATAACACTATGTTGGTTCATACTCATGATAAGGAACAGTTATTGGGTAGAACTGAAATTGGCAAAGTGTGGAAAGAAGGAACCTGGGAAGTGAAAGCACTGAACCACTCAGAACAATCCAGAAGCCTGGAAAGTTTTAAAATATTCTAGTTAAAGTACTTAATTCTAAATGCTATAATAACTTTTGCCATTAAGTGCTCTACTCATTTAATGTAGTTTAAGTTGGATTTTAAACACAAAATTTTCATTAATATAGTGCCATGAATGAGATAATAAAAAAATTAAAAAATGTCAAAGATAAAGTTAAGCAAAACTTTATTCCTAAATCATTTAAGATTATTTTTATGTATTAAATAGTTATAACTTTTTTAAAGAGAACTGTAGGGGAAAAAAGCATTTATTCATTTCAAATTAATATGGAATCTCAGCCATTCTGTTCCTGGAAAAGGTCATAGCAGACTTAAATATATGTATTTATTTATACCATTAACTCAAGCCCAAAAATTTACATTAGATAAATAACAAAATATACTAAACTCTCATATCTCCCAGAAAAAAATAATATTAATAATTTGGTATGACCCCAATGTTCATAGCAGCACAGTTTATAATAGCCAAGTGCTGGAAGCAACCTAAATGCTCATCAGTAAATGAGTAGACAAAAAACTATGGTACATTTACACAATGGAATGCTACACAGAAGAAAGAAAAAAGGAGCTCCTGCCCTTTGTGATGGTGTGGATAGATCTGGAGAGCATTATGCAAAGTGAAATAAGCCAGGCTGTGAAGGACAAATACCATATGATTGCATGTATAAGTGGAACCTAATCAACAAAACAAACAGGCAAGCAAAAGAGAGCCAGAGACAATGAAATAAAAAACAAACTAACAGTGACCACAGGGGAGGTAGGAGTAGATAACAGGGGGAAAGGGGGAAAGATTGTCGAGGAACATGTTTAAAGGACACATGGACAAAGCCAAAGCAAGGGTAGGATCGAGGGTAGGAGCTGGGGATGGGTGAGGTGGGAGAAAATGGAGACAACTGTACTTGAACAACAATAAAAAACATAAATAAATTTTAAAAAAGAAAGCAATCAGATGTTTAAATGCATCTGTTAATTAATTTTAATATTAAAGGCATATTATATGCAGATGATTTCAGGCACTGTGACTACAACTGTGGTAAAACAAACTGTGATTTTATTAGAATCAACTGGCCACTGATAGATCATTTTTAATAACCACAAAATACATAAAACCATATAATGGCATAGTGTTCAGAAGGAAGTGATTCATGGGCATGAAAATACATAAATTAGTGACTCCTCTGGGGTCCATTCTTTTTCCAGAAGACATCATTTAGGCAGAGATATGTGTGATGAATAGCACTTAAAGAGTCAATGAATTGAAAGAGATGAGAGTAACATAAGCAACGAGATCAACGTGGTAAAAGGCTCTGAGGTTAGTAAGAAGATAATAAGAACTTCTCTTAATCAGAGAGAGAGAGCCTAATAAGTACCAACCAAGAGAGCTGCACCAAATAAAGCCTGAGAAACTAGAGTCAGATGATATAAGGGCTCATAAGTTTCCTTGATTGTTTTACATATGTTATTAGAAACCTAGTACAAATTTATTCAACTACTTTATAGTTTAAAGTACTAATGTTAAAGGAAAACATTAAAACATTCATTGTCATGTTGGTTAAGAAATAAATTTGAAGAGAATGAATGATGAAGCAAAAAGAAACAAAAACCAGTTAGAATATGATGGGCAAAAATTGTAAGTCATTAGAACTAAAATAAAAACTGATTTATTTATAAGGGTACCAGAAGGAGAACAGAGCAAGCAAGAGAGCAAGAGGTAAGAAACCTATTTGAAATAATGACTGAAAGCTTCCCTAACCTGGTTGAAAAAAACAAGACACACAAAACCAGGATATACCTAAACACTCAAATAAGGGAAATCTAAACAAGCCCACAAAAAGACAAGTCATAATTAAAATGCAAGTTTTAAGATCAAGACAGATTCGTAAAAGCAGCAAGAAAAAAGAAGTTAGCTACAAAGATGCCCCCATAAGACTGTCAGCTGATTTCTCAACAAAAACACTTCTGGCCAGAAGTGATTTGTATAAAATATTCAAAGTGATGAAAAGCAGACCTACAAGCAAGACTATTTTACCCACAAAGACTATCACTTAAAACTGAAGGAGATATAAAAAGCATCCCACAAGAAAAAGAAAAAAGAGTTTGTTACCACCAAACTAGTATAAAGAAATGTTTAAAAGCCTGCTTTAAGAGGAAGATAAAAAAGAGGATTATAGTTAAAAGATAAAATGGCAAATATATACCTATTAATAATCACTTTAAATATAAATGGCTTAAAATCTGCAAGCAGAAGACATAGGGTAGTTGAATGGATAAGAAAATAAGACCATATATATAGTCTCTACAAGAAACTCACCTCAGAATGAAAGAGGCACACAAACTAAAAGTAAAAAAAAAATGGAAAATAATGTTTCATGCAAATAAGAATAAAAAAGCTGGTGTAGTAATACTTACATATGACAAAATATACTATAAAAAGGCTATCACAAGAGACTAAGAGGAACTCTACATAATAATAAAGAGAACAATCCACAAAGAGGATATAGCCCTTGTAAATATAAGCATTTATGCACCCAGTATAGGAGTATCTAAATATATAAAACAAATCTTGATGGACATAAAAGGAAAGATCTACAGTAATACAGTCATAGTAGGAGAATTAAATACCCTGTTCACATCAATGGATAGTTCTTCCAGATAGAAAATCAATGAGGAAAAAGAGCCTTAAATGGCACAGTAGATCAGATACAATAGATCAGATGGATTTAATTGATACCCTCAGAGTATTTTATCCCAAAACGCCAGAACATACATTCTTTTCAAGTACACATGTTACATTTTCTAGGATAGACCACATTTTAGGACACAAAAAAAGTTTCAATAAGTTTAAAATGATTGAAATCATATCAAAGATCTTCTCGGACCATAACACTATGAAAGTAGAAATTTATCACAAGAAAACACATACACACACAAATACATGGAAGCCAAATAACATGTAACTAATAGAAGAATGGGTTAACAATGAGATGGAAAAAGAAAACAAAAGATACGAATGAAAATGTGAACACAATAACTGAAAATCTATGGGACACAAAGAATGCAACACTAAGAGTGAGATTCATGGCATTATAGGCCTACCTCAAGAAACAACAAACAAATCTAATAAAATATCTAATTTTAAAGTTTGATAAACCAGGAAAGGAACATAAAACAAAGTCAAAGGTGAGAAGAAAAGAAATAATAAACATCAGAACAGAAATAGATAAAATAGTCTAAAAATACAAATGATCAATGAAACCAAGAGATAATTCTTTAAAAATATAAACAAGATAAGAAAAAACTTTTAACCAGATTCATCAACAAAAAAGAGAGAAGACCCAAATAAATAAAAATCATAAATGAAAGAGGAGAAGTAGCAACTCACTCCACAGTAAAACAAGGAATAATAAGAATTTGGGGGGAGCAATGGTATTCCAACAAATTAGAAAAAAATGGATAAATTCCTAGAAACATAGAATCATCCAAAAGAGTATCAAAAAGGATCAAAGAATGTGAAAAGACAGATTACAACTAGTGTAATTTAAGAAGTAATTTAAAAACAAAAACTCGCAACAAACAAAATTCCTGGACTGCCTGGCTTCAGACGAGAATTTTAATAAACATTGAAAGAAGAACTAACATCTATCCTTCTCAAACTATTCCAAAAATATCCAAGAGGGGGAAGATTCCCAAGCTCATTTTATGAGGCCAGCATTATACTAATTCCAAAATGAGATAAAGACACTACAAAGAAAGAAAATTATAGCTCGCTATCCATGAAAAACATTGATATTAAAATACTAAAAAAAAACTATTAGCAAATCAAATCCAGCGATACATTAAAATGATCAAAAACTATGACCAAATGGGGTTTATTTGAAGTACGCAAGGTTGAAACAATATTTACAAATCAATAAATGTGATATATCACATAACCAAAATAAAGACTAAAAATCACATGATTGTATAATAAATGAAGAAAATCATTCAATAAAATGCAGCACCTATTCATGATAAAAACTATCAGCAAACTGTGGATAAAAGGATTATACTTCAGCACAATAAGGGCAATGTATGAAAAACCTACAGGCAACATCATACTCAATGGGTAAAAACTAAAAGCAATTTTCTTAAAATCATAACAAGGTGCTTTCTCCACTCTTATTCAATATAGTAGTGAAAGTCTTAGCCACAGTGATCAGACAAAAAAAAAAAAAAATGAAAGTACTTAAATTGGAAAGGAGGAAGTAAAACTGTTAATATTCATAGATGATATGATATTTTCCATGGAAAACCCTAAAGACTATACACACAAAAAATAAAACCTACCGGGTTTAATCAATGAATTTGGCAAAGTAGCAGGACACAAAATTAACATCCAGAAATCTGGCATTTTATACACCAAAATGAAGTCTCAGAAACAGAAACCAAAAAACAATTCCACCTACCATTGAAACAACAACAACGAAATAAGGTACATAATACTAAACTTAACCAACATGGTAAAAGATGTGTACTTGGAAAATTATAGGACTTTGAAGAAAGAAAGAAATATATGAACAAGTGGAAGCATGTACAGGGTTCCTGGACTGGAAGAATTAACATAATTAAAATGTTCTTATTACCAAAGTGATCTATAGTTTCAACACAATTCCTATTAAAATGCTGGGAGCATATTTAACACATAGAGAACAAATACTCCCAAAATTTATATCAACCAAAATGACCTTAAATAGCATTAGCAATCTGGAGAGAAAAGAACAAAATTGTAGTGATCTTAATATCAGATATCTAACTTCACTACAAAGCTATGATAATCAAAGGATCCTGGTACTAGCACAAGAACAGGCTTAGAGAACAATAACACAAAACACAGAGCACAGAAATAAATCCACACCTTTATGGTCAATTAATATTTGACAAAGGAGGCAAGGACATGCAGTAAGATAGAGTCTATTCAATAAATGTTGGTGGGAAAATTGGAAGATACACAAAAAATGAAACTAGATCATTTTCTTACACTATACACAAGAATAAACTCATATGATTTTGAACAAACTCAAAATTCTAAATGTTAGACTCAAAACCATAAAAAAACTAGTAGAAAACATAGGCAATTAAGTTTCAGATTTTTCTCTAGCAATATTTTTTTTCTGATATATCTCTTCAGGCAAGAAGGCAAAAGAAAAATTAACAAATAGGACTACATCAAACTGAAAAATTCTTGCACAGCAAAGAAAACATCAACAAAATGAAAAGACAACCCACCAAATGGAAGAACATATTTGTCAATAACACATCAGATAAAAACATTAATATACAAAATGTATAAAGAACTTCTAACACCAAAAAGCAAACAATTCAATTTAAAAATGGGGAAAGGACCTGAATAAACACTTCTCCAAAGAGGACATACAGATGGCAGATAGACATACAAAAAAAATGCTAAATGTAATTAAGAGAAATTCAATTTAAAACCATGAGTATTACATTATACCAGTTAGAATGAGAATGGCTATTATCAAAAAAATCAACAAACAATTGTTGGAGGGGATTTGGAGAAAGTGAGCCCTCATGCACTATTGCTGGGAATGCAGATTGGGGCATTCACTGTGGAAAGCAATATGGAGTTACCACTCAAATATTAAAAATAGACTTGTCTTTTGACCCAGTGATTCCAGTTCTGTGAATATATCCGAAGAAACTTGAAACACTAATTTGAAACAATATATGCATCTCTATGTTCATTTCACTGTTACTTACAATAGCCATAATTTGGAAGCAGCCCAAGGACCCATCAGTAAATGAGTGGATAAAAAAAAAAACAACTGTGGTGCATTACACAATGGAATACTACTCAGCCATAAAAAAGAAGGAAATCTTACCTTTTGTGACAACATGGATGAACCTAGAGATTATTATGCTAAGTGGAATAAGGCAGTCACAGAAGGACAAGTACCATATGATTTTGCTTACATGTGGAATCTAATGAACAAAACAGACTAACGTATAAAATAGAAACAGACTCACAAATATGGAGAAAAGACTGACAGTTGTCAGAGGAGAGGGTGTAGGGCAACTGAGTGAAAAAGGTGAGCATGTTAAGCAGGGAAAAAACGTTATAGACAGATACCAGTATTTTGATTAGTAGAGCAAAAGTGAGGTGGGGGAGGCAGAAGAGGGTAAAAAGGAGGAGTAAATGTTGATAGAAGGAAACTTGACTTGCCACAGTGAACACACAATACAATATACAGGTGATGTATTACAGAATTATGCACTTGAAACCTACATAATTTTATTAATCAATATCACCTCAATAAATTCAATGAAAAAGATTAAATTAAAATAAGTACTGGCAATGAAGGAGAATTAATTCTGTGTGTGTGTGTGTATGTACATACACTAAAGATAAAACCAAGAATATCTAGTGTTTGAGTGAGTGTGAGAGAAATGGATGATGAGAGGGATTTACTGTTTCTGCAACATAAAATTGGGTAGTTGGTACTGCTCTTTTCTGAATTGTAGAAAAATTGAGCAAGTCCCTAATTGAAGAGTGCTGAGAGTTCATTTGCTTTATTTGAATAAATATGGAACACCATACCATTCTCATGACTTCCAGAGATGTCAGTTTATTGGCGATTGAGGTATGGACCTCAGAAGAGAGCTCATAGTGGAAATATGAATTTGGGAATTTGTAGCCTTTAGATTACTTATGTAATAAAATTATGTCATCAATTTGTATTATAATCAATGACATTATTTTACTTTTTAAATTAGCATAAGGTAAAATTGATTTTGTTTTGCAGTACAGTTTTATGCATTTTTATATGTGTTTGTGTTCATGAAAATGCCATCAATTATAAAGACAGAAAACAGTGCTGTCACCCCCCAAAAGCTCCCTCTTGTTATCTCTTTGTAGTCACACCCATACCTCACTCCTAACACTTGTCAGGTGCTGGTCTGTAATATGTCATTCTTTTCTTTTCTTTTTGAGGAAGTCATGTATTTGGAATCACACAATAAGAAACCCTTTAAGAATGGCTTCTAGATACTCACAAGCCTTTAGATACTTACAAGTTGTTGGGCACCTGAATAAAACCTGCTGTTGGCAAGCCAAGCAACTTGGTGCATCTAAACCTAAATATTGGTCTTTAATACTCATTATTATCCTGTTGTTTTAGAAGCACTGCAGCTTGTTAATCCACTCACCATTTGAAGGATATTAGGGCTTTTCAGGTTTTTTAAATTTTATAAACGGAACCTCTATAAACATTTGCAGAAGCATTTTTATGTGGCTGTAACTTCATTTTTCTAGGGTAAATTTTGACATGTAGGATTACTAAATCATATGACATGCATTTGGGAAACTCATAAAAAATAAAATAAAAAAACAAAAAAAATCCCTGTCAAACAGCTTTCCAGAGTGACTGTATAATTGCTTTCCAGTGAGTTCCATTTGGTCTGAATCCTCACTAAAATTTGATATTGTCATAATTCTTACTTTTTAAGCCATTTTAATAACTGTGTAGTAAAAATCTAATCATGAATTTATTCTCTTAAAGGGGAAGTACATTTATTTGCCATCCACATATTCTCATGTCCTCTTTGCTTTTGTTTGTCTTCCGCATGTATTCTTATCTTCTCTGGTTAGTGGTCTGTTCAAGTCCCATCTACCTTCCTCTTTTCCCATCGAGTTGCTTACATTTTACTATTGGTTTTTGAGTATTCTGTATTAATTCTGATGAAAATTCTTTGTCAGATGTGTAAACACAAATATTTTCTTCCAGTCCATATATAACTTTTCCTTTTATTCTGTGAGAAGAGCATTTAAAAAGAAAAAATATTTAATATTTGATTAGTTGATACTTTTATAGTATGAAATATTGGTGTTATTTTTATAAACTCTGCCTAACTTTACATAATGAAAATTTCTCCTATGTGTTCCTCTAAAATCTATATTTTTAAGCTTTACAGTCATATCTATTACTTAGTTTATTGTTGTGAAAAGTATAAGAATTCTATTAAGTTTCAAATTTGTACATATTCATGTCCACTTTTTCTAATATCATTTTTTGTAAAGATGTCCGATCTCATAGTCTCTTGTCTTTATACCTAAGTCATAAATCAGTTGGTCATTTCTCTGTGGCACAAACAGAATTATCTATTATTCAGTTCATCTATGTGTTTTTCACTTCACCAAATACCCCACTGTCTTCATGATTGTAGCTGTATGTAGCTATCAGTTCAAGCAGTGCCTTTCTTCTGGTTATATTCTTGTACTTTAAAAGTGTTTTTGCTTTCTAATATCTCTTCATTTCTGTTCAAATTTTAGAATCAGCTTGGCTATATCTACAAAATAATTCTGCTGGAATATGTATGACCATTGTGTTAAATCTGTAGATCAATTTAAGAAAATTGACATTTTATTATGTTGAATCTTTGACCCAATAAACCCAAAGTGTCTCCCTGTTAATTTATCTTTTTTATTTTATTTTTTTATTGTTAGTATGTAATTATTTTTAACTTTAGAACTTCTAAGCTTTAATATAGATCAAATGGTATTTTTAGGTTGTTTACCTACTAGCCATTGATAGTATTATGATATATGATTACTTTTTGTGCATTGAATTTGTTTCCTATAAACATATTAAACTAACCCATTCATTCTGGGATTTTCTTTTTATAGTCCAGGAATTTCTTTGTAGATAATATTGTTATCTATAAGTAGGAACAGTTTTTTTCATATTTTCCAATAAGTATATCTTTTATCTATTTTTCTTATTATACTAACTTAGATTTCAGTATGAAGTTGACTAGAAGCAATGAGAGTAACTGGCTGATTTCATGAAAGTTGTCAAGTACATGTGCCTAAAGTTGTTCATAGTATTCCTTCTAATGCTCTAATTGTTGTGGGGTTTTTAGTGATCCCCACTTTCTTGATATCAGTTATATTTGAGGGTTTTTTTGCAGTCTGTCTTTTTAGAAGTTTATCAATTTAATTAAAGGAATTAGCATTTAGTTTTACTGAATTTTCAATACTGCTTTGTATTTTTAATTTCTACATCTATTTTTCTTCCATTTTCTTTTTATTTAGAAATATTGAACATTACATTACTAATATGAGACCTCTCAATATTTTTACAATAATTATTTAGTGATGCATATTCTTCTATAAACACTGATTTAGCTGCATTCTATATAATTCTATATGCAGTATTTTTCCTAATTTGAAACAATCTCTAATTTTTCTTAGTCTCATTCCTTTTAAAACTGATAATTATTTAAAGCATGCTGTTTTATTTCAAGTTTTGGCTTTTTTGTGTTTTTTTTTTTCTGTTTATCATTTATGTGTAGATTTGTGCTTCTCACCAAACATCATGGGTATTTTCAGCTATGTTCATTAATTTCTTTCTTTCTTTTTTTAATCATAGACTTTCTCTCTTTTTTTTTGTCTCCATTGACATTAGTTGTTATCTGACAGGTTCCTAATGCTATAGTCATTCATTCATTCATTTTTTCAATCACTTATTTATTGTTTACTTTTTTGATTTTTGAACATGTTCAATATCACTGACCCTTTTTTGGCCATCCCCATTCTGTGCTGTACATATTAATAGTTTTTACCAGTTATTATATTCTCATTTTTCCATTTGCTACTACATATGTGTGTGTGCAAATATTTCTTTGCTAATATTTTAAAACTCTTTATTTCCACAATCTGCTTCAATGACTATTAGAACAATTTATAGTTATATTTAAGTTATTACAGAGAATTCCAACTTTAGTGCTATCTTCTCACTATGTTGATAATCTGTTTTATACCGCTTACAGAGATTTTTCTGATTCTTCTTTTCATGATTATTTTTATTGTATCACGGATATTTTAAAATATTTTATTGAATATGTGACTGGAAAGGCCAGCGTTTGTGCTGCCTGCCACTTACCAGACCCAACAAGCATGTTACAGAGCAAACAGAAGGTTCTTGAGACTGGCAAAACACTTCCAAAGTCTCACTTTCTCGAACCTGAGGGGTCAGTCTTCTACGGGCAATTAAGATCCCGGACAAGCCCCCAAAAACTGTTACCAAGCAACAGAAAAGGTTCGTTATTGTCCGCCGCCTTATGGAAAGATGTCTCTCAAAGCCAGAGATTTGTGAAAAGGAAAGGAAATGTTTATTAGTGCTATACAGAGTTAAAGTAGGAACCTAACATCTCCATTGAAATATCAAAGTCCTTTAGGATACCCACAGATGCCCACAGTGCCTCCTATCTCCCTCTGCCCTAATTCAGGGTACTGTAATTGCAAGGAAGAGAAGCACACGTCCGGGATCCAGGCTCTTGACACCGTCAGCTGTGTCATCGTCCAGGCAGGATATCTAATTAATCCAAAGCCATGTGGCACCTTCTCAAGGCCCACTGGCAAGAGTTCTTTCACCCTTCTTCCAGGCAGTCTCTCTTGTTCCCAGGCCACGCAGCCAAAGGGAGCACCCCAAAGCCGCGTGGTTCTTCTTCTACCAAAGCTGTGGGGAAGGGGTCCCCACTCTGGCAAAGCCTGGTGGCTCTCCCTCTCCACCAAAGCTGCAGGGGTCTGCACTCTGGTGAAACCACGTGGAATCTCTCCCTCTGGCAAAGCTGCGAGAGGGTCTCCACTCGGGCAAAGCCGAGTGGCAATTCTCTGCTAAAGCCACATGGTGATTTTCCCTCATGGAGCTGCGGGTCCCACTCTCTGGTGAAACCGCATGAATCTCCCCAATGGCTGCCGCGTCTCTCTTTTAAATACTGGCGCCAAACCTCCTCTGCAGCCCTATTTCCGACTCCTCCTACAATCGGTTACACCTGCCAGCATTCCCGTATATTTCCAAGGTTATTGGGATGCCATCATGAGTCTGGGCAGGTGTGTCCCATTTTCTGGAGCCAATCTTCTCCAAGCTCCCACACAGGTGCTTTAACTTAGGGTTCCTCCCCCAGTCACGTCCTTGGGGAAGTCCT
>PVKU01005756.1:0-116854 GCA_004027475.1 Anoura caudifer
GGGGAGGAAAGACAGGCGATAAGTGTAAACACAACACGTACAATTCAGATCGTGTGTTAGAAGGTACGTTGTAAGTGCTGTGGGAAAACAAAAGAGGGTGAGGCAGGAGTGGAGGGGACAGTTTCGAACAGGGTGGCCAGGGTGGGCCTTGTTGGGGGGTGGCATTTGAGCGAAGACTGGAAGAGTCCGAGAAGACTCGCGGAGTCGCTGCAAAGGCACGAGGCAAAGCACATTGGGAGCCCTCTGATGGGAACCCTGAATAGTCTCTTGTCCAGGGGCACCCTCCTTCGTTACTTCCAGCGTCTTCTCTTCAGAGTCAAGTGAGAATTTGCAGAGAATCTGCACGATCCTTTTAAAGCCTGCCCGGCGGTTTTCCCACTCAACCTGGAAGTCAATGACTTTCTGGCTCTTCCCTTTTACCTACTCCTCCAAAGCATTTGGTGTGGTTTTGGTAGAAATAATCACGTCTTTCTTTTTCCATTCACATTTCATCGGTTGTATGATAATTATGATTACAAGCATAATTGGCGTATACCATCTCGGGGATGGGCACAGCGATCTCAGTAAGAATCGGTGGGAGCTGAGGGACCGGGCCCACTGCGTCTGCCTAGCAGCCCCCAGTGGCCTCCTGGAGCGGGCCCACGCGGCGGGGTGTGCCCCTTCGTCTTGTGAGTAGGCCAGGCAGAGGACGGTTGGAAGAGTGATTACTCTCAATAACGCAGCTGAATGTGTCATATTAATAAAAGTTTATACCCAAGTTCAGAACACGTCTGTTTATCCTTCCGGGGGGCTGCGGGCTTCTCATCGCTTGCTGGAATGTAGCCAAGATTTACGGAACTGTCCTAAGCTACAAGCGCTGCTCTAAGCATCTGACGTGGCTTCACTCAGTTAAATTGTTACAACAATCCTAAGAGGAATTTCTATATCATTGTATTCATTTTACAGATGAGGCATGAGGCACAGAGACATTAAAATAAGTTGCTTACAACTCATTGCTTACAGAGTTAAGAAACAGGTGGTGAAGCAAGATTAGAACCCACTCTGTCCTTATTCTACAGCCAGAGAATTTAAATATGTGTATGTATGAAATATATGTGTCTATGTATATAGTACATTTTTCTGTAATATTCTCCACCTTCTAGAACTTGAAAGACAAATGATTAGATTTTAAATATACATGTATGAAATATACATGTATATACATGTATGCACTACATTTTTTCTGTAATATTCTCCATTTTCTAGAACTTGGAAGACAAAGTATTGTATTTTAAGTCCATATATGCATTAAATATATATGTACATACATATATATGCTACATATTTTCCTGTTACGTTCTTCATCATCTCGAACGTGAAAGACAAATGATGAGCGAGCACCTGCAATGCTTCCAGAGCCGAATGGCCCCTTCTTGTCTTACAGAGAGCGACAGGCTGTTCATTGTGATGGAGCACTGTGAGGGAGGGGACCTCATGGAAAGAATCAGCAGGCAACGGGGAGTGTTGTTCAGTGAAGATCAGGTAACAAACGCTCCTGATCGGCCTTTTCACTTCATGCGGGGTGATTAAATTTACCAAGCCCTATGTCGTGGACTGTGTTTAGATGAAGCATGATTTCTGGTAAAGAATCCAAACCACAAAACAGCGATCGGTGCTCTTGACAGATTTCGTCCACCACAACATGTTTGCAGCGGAACGTCAGTTGAATCTCATTTTGAGAGTGACGTTTGCTTGAGGAAAGAGAATGTCTTATTTTTAGACAATCTCATGTAGGATGCCCCTGACGTAAATTTTCATGGCTTAAAAAAACAATCTGAACGTGGATGTTCCTTGGCCATTTAAAATAGCTCTAGGTGCAGTCTTCTTCCTCCGAGTAGTTGGGGTCCGGTGTTGAAACAGCCGCCTGCTTTGCTGGGGAGGATAGAAGTTCTTCTTAGCAGCGGCTCTTTAGTTTCATTGGTTATGAAGAGAGCGGAGCCAAAAGGTGAGGAATGATGGCCTCCATTCCCATTTTCTCTTTGCACAAACACTTTTTCCCCTGTACTCTGAGCTTCTGTCCTGCTTCGGACACCTCTTGGAAGGAGACAGGAACATGTGTGTGTGGAGAGGAGTCGGAATCAGGCCTCTCGTGGTTGGTGGGAAACGCCACCTGCCTTGAGCAGCGCCCAGGAATGGCCCGGGGTCTTCTTCAGGCCGCTTGTTTCTTTGTTGTATTCCAGCATTTGACAGCGGCGTGCCCGTGTGACTTCTTCCTAGGGTTACAATGGCACCTGTAGAATGTAGAAATGATTAAAGAATCAATATCTCTACCCTCCGTTAACTCAGTCTAGCGTTTTCCCCATGCTCGTTCACATTGTATATTAAATGCCATATTTGAGGAAACCCTGCTTCCCATCTCGGTATTATTTTGCCACATTTTATTTAAAATATTTTTCTCTATAAAATTCTGAATTACATTTCCCCTTGCTGGGTAAGAACTAAAATTACAGCTGAATCGTAGTATCTGGGATATAGATTTTTTTCCTATTGTTTTCCTCCTTCTGTATGCTTTGGCAGACAAAGAATGAATGAAATTTTAGAATAGTTTAAATAAATCTCTATAGGCTTGGAACACATTTTACTAAAGTGGGTCATGTCCATCGAAGGTAAGTAATACCATGACTGAGAAAATTAAGCTTTAGCCCTGGCTGGTGTGTCTCAGTGGGTTGAGCACCAACCTGGGAACCAAAGGGTCACCAGTTTGATTCCTAGTCAGGGCACATGCCTGGGTTGCGGGCCAGGTCCCTGGTAGGAGGCACATGAGAGGCGACCACATATTGATGTTTCTTTCCCTTTCTTTATCTCTCCCTTCTCATCTGTCTAAAAATAAATAAATAATCTTTTAAAAGATTTTTTTAAAAGAAAATTAAGCTTTAAAATATTAAAAGTAACTTTTCATTTTTGTTATATACACATATAGATATTTCACTAAAAATTTAATAACCTCCCATACCGCCCATTCCTCCTTTTTTCTTTCTCTGCCCTGGCATCCTCCTTCCGCTGAAAGAAAACCTGGTAGCACCAGGGTTGTCAGGAATCAGGGCTCCCCCGTCCTGATGCAGGTAGCCTCCTATTGTGAGAAGAAAAGGAAATGGCCAGCTGCCTCCCTCTCTGTTCTGCTTTCATTTGTCTCACATTTGTGGAGTTCACTCTCATACCAACACGTGTGGCTTGCTTTTTGCACCTGCATTTTGCTGGGTGATACGTCGATTGGCTTCGTTCAGATAAACGCACAGACATAAATATGCTGCTTCCTGCTTCCTTCTTTTTTGCACATTATCATGAAGGTACTTCAGTGACACCAGATACTCACAGGTTTTTGTCTGATGTTCCCTCGGCAGATTCTGAGCTGGTTCGTGCAGATTTCTCTGGGACTAAAACACATTCACGACAGGAAGGTCTTACACCGGGACATAAAGACACAGGTAACAGCTCAGAGAGAGGACAGAGACAGGGCTGACCTTTCGTTTTCTTGAAATCTCATAAACAGCATAGCATTTTCTCCATTTATAGAACATCTTTCTTAGCAAGAATGGAATGGTCGCAAAGCTTGGGGACTTTGGTATAGCGAGAGTCCTGAACAAGTAAGCACTTTAGAAAATTATTTTTTCTATTTATAACAGCCAAATATATAAATATTTATATATTTAAATATCATAAGCAAAGAAAGATATTAAAAGCTTGCTTTCCAAATATTTTTTGATAACTGTTTATATAAACCCACTAAATCCTTCAGATGAAAAATAAGTAAATCATTTAGACAGTACTTTATCTGAGATTAAAATTCCCAAGACAAATCTTGGCATAATGGAAGGTCGTGGCAATGTTTTATAGTGTGGTCTCAACTTATCAAATGAGGGTGGGCAGGGCAGGGGAGAGCAACAGGGGGGAATTGGGACAATTGCATTGAACAACACTGAAAAAAATTTTAAAAGTATACTAATCAAATGAGGTGTAACATTAATGCACATAAAGCTAGTGAGAATTTAGTGAGACAGCCAAGTTCACACATGCCGCAGGGAATACATAGGTGTGACTGTTTTGGAAGACAATTTGGTGGTAATATGAGCAGATTTTTAAATGTTGCATTTCTGGTATTTTGTTCTAAGGGGATAATGTGAAATTTGGAATAACTTAAATGCCTGATCATTGGGAAATTGTTAAATGTAATAGAGCTTGCCCTAGCCAGTACCTGAATGTTATATTGCCATCAACATTCATGATTTTGAAGACTTCTTAATGAAGTGAGGAAATATTTGTTACATCAGGTAAAAAAAAATGAAATTCTGAATTTTAAACATATACTATGATCACAGGATTGTGAAAACTATGCATGGAAAAAAGTAGGGAGGAAAGATCTCAGAATTTTAACAAAAAGACTCTGGATAATTATTTTTCTTCTGTATTCTCTTTCATATTTTCCAAATTTAAGTCATGAGAGTGCATTTCTCTGATAACTGGAAAGAGGGGACTCTTCCAGCATCTGGGAAATTTTTGCAATGTGACAAGTGTACCTCTGTGTGGGGGCTTTAGGCCCTAAAATTTTTTTAATGTGTAGATTTGGGGGAGCTGAATTATAAGTTTAAAAATCAACTGTTTTTATTACTCTATTATAAATGCATAATCTGTTTTTTATTTATTTTAATATGTATGTCAAATTTCGTTATCTATTTTTATACTTTTTCTTGCGTGTTCATATCTTAAGCCCTTTTTTGCTTGTAATGAATGACATTATTTTACTATTTAATATAATCGACTAGCTCCATGGAACTTGCCCAAACTTGTGTTGGAACACCTTACTACCTATCTCCAGAGATCTGCCAGAATAAACCCTACAACAATAAAACGTGAGTGGCTGACTCTTGGTTTGAAAGTCTCAGAAAAATCTGATGGACTCTCCCTTATGGTACTTTTGTGATTTCATTTTCTTCACGTGTGAAACGAATGTCCCAGTGACTATCTCTGCCACTTTGGTGTTCCCAGAAGCTTTTGAACTTACTCAGAAGAAGGCAAATTCTCTTCACTTAAAGACACCAGGGAGAGACAGGATAGTGTTGAAAACTGCAGGTGTTGTGATGTCTGTCTTTGTGTCTGATGTCCAGACTGCGGCAGAAGGACAAACTTTCCTCCACCCTCACAACCCTTCTGGCCAGTCTAATAACCACATAGACTTTGAGACGGATTAGCAAGAGAAAAATCATCAAATTTGTTGCACACGTATGTATGGGAACCCCACGCACGAGAGTGTCAGAGACCCCACAGGCAGGAGAGGCTCAGAAACCAGAGGAGAACATGGGTACAAAAGGGATTCTGAACTAGGGATGCGGTGGGCGGCCTGAGGCATCAGGACAAGGGCAGGCCTTTAGTGAATAGGAGTTTGCAGGGCCCTGCAGATAGGTCAAAAGAAGGCATCTCTAGTAACAGCTTATTATGGGCTGGGCCCCTAACTTAAGTTCTCCTAGGTACTTGAAGGGAGGGGCAGAAGTTTCTCTTCAGCCTGTAGCTAAAGTTGCCTTTAGCTTAAAGTAATCTGCATACCACGGAGTCACATCTTGGGGTAGCTCATTCTGAACCCCCACAATCCTTCTAAGCATAATACTTCGTTGCAGAAAAGTGTTGTGGGTGGGCACCATAGAAGGCCGTGTGGTCTGGTGACAGAGCACTGGATTAGGAGCGCGGAATCCTAGTTTTATGTAGGAGTTCAGAACGAGTCACCCCAAGTTGTGCTTCTGTGGTGTGTGCATTATTTTTGAGCTAAAGGCAGCCAAGACCCTGTGGGCTCCACAGAAACTTCTGCTCCCCGCAATTACGAAGAAGAATTTAAATTAGGGCCCTTGCCCGTAGTACGTTAGCAGAGATAATCTTTTGACCTATCTATAGGGCAAGGCAAATTCTTATTACTCGAAATCTGTTCTTATCATCCTGCAGCTGGCACAGTGGGACACTGTGTGTCCCCAGGCAAGATGGCAGCAGGAGGGAGCGTTGCGCTGAGTGTGGGCAAGGCTAGCAAAAATAACTGGTTAAGGGAAAAGCCCTCCTGCCCCCCTTCCAGTCCTTGACTGGGGGTGGGACCAGGGGAAGGCAGGTATAAGTGCCATAGAGATGAAAATGGTGGCAAGGGGAGGCGCTGTGTCAGAAAACCATGTCAGTCTAGCCTGGGGAACAGAAGGGATTGGTTGGTGGGCCAGACCCTCCTGGCGCACAGGGAACTTCAGGCTGAGAAAAAGCACCTGGCTTGGCCCACCCAGGTAACTTATATAAACTCAGGGGAAGGAAGAGACGCTCTCTTGGCCCACCTTGCAAAGTACTGATTGAGGCCTTTGCAGGAACTTGCGGCCCTGGCAGCTGCGTGGCCAGTGGCGGCACCAACAACACAGGCAAACTCCAGGAGGAAGCCTGAGGCTGGACAGCCGCCCACTTAGCCGCCTTGGGCTCCAAAGGACAGACAAAGATGGAGTGGGAATTCCCGGCACTGCCTTGCTGGGAACAGCCGGCGTTTGCCTGTATTTTGGGGCAAAGATGAGCCGGCCATGCTCCTGGACTGTGCAGCATTTGAATAAAGACCTCTTTCCTTTCTCATCAACCGCTGCCTCTGGAACTTGCCTGTGGGTGGTGATGGGCAGCCGAACCCCCACTTTGGTTCGGTAACACAGTGGCTTTCCTCCCCTCTGAAGCCCCAAGGTACCTTACCTCATCCTTAGCTCAGAATGTCATACATATCTCATTTTCTCTGTCTGCCTCTGAGCCACTCGTGTACCTGGGGTCCCCATATGTACGTATGCAGTTAAATTTGGTTATTTTCTCTTGTTCATCCGCCTCATGTAGATTTAATTATGAGACCAGCTGAAAGAACCTGGGGGGTACAGGAGAGCACCTTCCTTCCCCACCCTTGGCTCTATCACCCGCTCGACCAAGTCAGTTGACCTGTGACGATCACGAGAGTGTTGGCTAGGTAATCACTGACATGTCCTCCACCTTTAAAAGCCAACTCGTTTTCAGAGCCTCGTTCCCAGGAGTGATATTAATACACACAGTGATGCAAGATGAAGGTGAGGTCGTTTTTTACCTCCATGTATGAGGAAGGAAAAAGATTTCGCTTCTCAAAGCTCGGCTGCCATTTGAGCCAGTTGGACAGGCGCAGCAAGACTGAATTCCTTTTGTGAGTTAATTGTCCGTTTGTTTAGGGAAATACCCAAGGGCTATGTGGCTGTTTGACTTTGACAGATACGTAGAAAGCAAAGCCCAGTTGGCAGAGGTTTGCACAAAGAATAGCAAACATTTCTCTGCCTAATAAGAGCAGAGGCACTTTTGGGCACGATGCCCTGGTGGTACCAGAAGGGCTGTGCCTGCAGCTGAGCAGGGATGCAGCTGAGCAGGGATGCAGCTGAGCAGGGATGCAGCTGAGCAGGGATGCGGGGAGCAGAGGGCTGGGGGGAAGGGCAGGCTGTCCAGCGCAGATTGGTGCTGCTGCCGGGCCGAGAGCCCTGGGCGAGCAGCACTGTTTTGTTTCCTTGGGCTATTTTTTTAAGAATTTGGGACAACATTCAAATATGTTGATTTGGTGCTTCTGAGAATTAGAAGACTTTAGCAACAATAGGCTGCCCCCTTTAGACCAGGAAAAACATTCCCAGGCTCACCACAGCTGCCACCACGCGCAGGGAGGCACACAGCACGCAAAAGCTCCCTCGCAGCCCCAGATGGCTTCCTTCCCCACGGGGCCTCTGCAGGCCCTGGAACTCACCACCTGGGCTACTGAGGACGCTCCGGGGCAGAGGAGGGGCTTGGGCCTGGGGAAGACCGGGTCAACACAAAATTCTGGGTGGCGGTGGGAAGTGGTCAGTGAGTTTCTAGAAACTCTAGGAAAAGTCTAGAAACCAGTTAGAAGTGGTTTCTTACCTATTCTGCATGCAAACCTTTGGCATCCCTCTCTCTCTGCTCCTCTGGCTGTATGCTCAAAGGAAGTGCCCCCAAATAGTGGAGCCATTTACCTCACTTGCCAGAATCCTTCCTGTTTTGACTTTAACTTCTTACTTTCTTGACTTTTCATTGTATATAATTTTTGTCTCTTAAATTAATGCCTTTTATTCTATAAGGTAACTCCTTATTAAACCAGTCACATAGAAATACTTGGGCAGGGGGCAATGGGGACAGCAGTAATTGAACAATTTAAAAATTGTTTAATAAAAAAATAAAAGATAAAGAAATACTAAGTACCAAAGAGCAACTCTCCGATCATATGTTGTAAGCATGTTTTCCAAGTTTATGGAGTACCAGATGCTATGTTCACCACTTCATATGCTTTTGACTCTGTCAATAGCCTTGAGTAGAATGTGCCTTGTTCAATCCACCAAATTATACCTTTTGAATCAGAATAAATTCATGTTTGAGCCCTGCCTCTCTCTGCCAAATGCTCACAATTTCATGAACATTTTCTTTTGAGCACACGATGTTAGGGTAAATGTTGGGCCATCGGATGGCAGCAAGTTTGAATACCGTTTCTCCGTTAGGATTCTGACCAACTACAAATTGTTTTTATTTCACCTCTTATGGTAGTAAGAATAAGCATTGATAATGTATCTGAAAACATTTCTAAATATTAGTCAGCCTGTGTGAAACTGTAAAGATACACTAATATAAGGCACTGTAAGGATAATAAGGCTTTTATTAAAAACTGTGGATATTTTTTACCATGTAAACTCTTATCTTCTCCAGGGACATTTGGTCTCTTGGATGTGTTTTATATGAGCTCTGTACACTCAGGCATCCCGTAAGTATGTTAACCATTGGATTAATGTTTAATTATTGAACTATATAAATTAAATGCACTTCTGAGAGAAAAAGATTTGGTTTTATTTCAGTGTTAAAAATTATGTGGACATGCCCTTGCCGGGTGGCTCAGTTGATTGGAGTGTTGTCCTGTACCACAAAAGGCTGTGGGTTGGTCAGAGCACTTGCCTGGGTTGCAGGTTCCATCCCTGGTGCAGGCGCATACAGGAGGCAGCCGATGGCTGTTTCTCTCTCTCTCTCTCTCAAATCAATACGAGTAAACATCCTCTAAAATTTTTTTAAAATTATGCAGACTGGCTATTAAGAAGAATGATAGATCTATATAGGCTGACATGGAAAGATGTCCAATTGTATTAGAAAGTTAAAATTCCAAGGTGGAAAATAGTATATGTAGCATATTTCCATTGGAAATAAACTGTGGGAATATATATAATCAGTGAAGGAAAAGCATGGGGTGCATGGGGTGAAGGCTGGAGGAAAGTAGGAACAAGCTTCCGAGAGCCTTGCCCAGCAGAGGCACACAGGATGCACCGATTCTTCCAGCAACAAGTTGTGACAACAGGTGTGAAAGGTCAGGTACCAGGGAAGCTCACTGGAGACCCAGTGCCCAGGTTTTGATTGCGGACTGGTCACACAGACACCCTCTGCCTGGCATGCGCCACCCTTCCAGGCGCCTGGGGAGAAAGCCGGGTTTCAACCTAAACATATTGTTTCCACGAACAGTGGAGGCAGAGAGAGCCACTCTGAGTAGGGACCGGTGGGGACTCTCTGGAAATCTAAGTTCCCAGATGTCGGCCAAGGGCCAATATTGTAAATAGGCCTTTCTAAGGAGAGCGGTCGCAGGCCCGCTGTGTTAACTGTTTTCTACCCTGCCGTCACCGTTGTCTTCATCGTTATTGTCAGCCACGGTCACATGGCTGGTAAGGGTCTTACCAAAACCTGCATCTTTAATGCTACTCGTTGCTGCTGAGCATTATGATTAACGTCAGTGGTCCAGTCTGAGAAATGTGTCCGCAGGGGATCTTGTCGTTGTGTGAACATTACGGAGCGGGCTCACACAAGCCGAGGTGGCACAGCCTCCTCCACACCTTGGCTCGATGGTGCAGTCGGTAGCTCCTACTGCAGCGAATGCTGTAGGCCACTGTAACACAATGGTGTTCGTGTACCTGAACAGCTAAACATAAAAAAGGTACAACAAAAATAAGATTAGAAGATGAAGTGTGTGTACAGCCACATGTGGGCGGGCAGGGGTGGGTTCCCGGGCTCCCCTCCCCTTCAGCCCATACCTCTTGCTCGTCACCAGCTCCAGGCCCCAGCCATGGGTGGGCACGGGGCCGCCGGCGCACAGCAAGCCGAGCCGCCTCATCTGTTTAAACCGCCCAGAGCTGGTGGTAACTCAGCATCGCAGTTGGGTCCAGCCTCTTCCATCAACGCTGCAAACAGACCATTTGCTGGTAATCCATTACAGTCCGATTGGGCCCCTGCTGTCTGTGCGGCCCGTGGTTGGCTGGGACGCTGTCATGTGACACACGGCTGTGAGTGTAAATAACAGATTCCACACGATGGAAAGCGTTCTGGTTTATGAAGAACTTTTGTGGAAATGTTTATGTTATGTTAATTTAAAGAGCAAGCTATAAACTTTTATATGATGATGTCCTCAACTCTATAAAATAAACATTATTTTTTTTTAAAGACCTAGGAGGAAATATACCTCTGGGTGGTGAAATGATACACATTTTCTCTGCCTATTTATAATTTCCTGTACCTTCCAGTTTTCTAGGGTGAGTAAATAGTATTTTGTTAAGAAAAACGAAAACAAAGATATTATTTGAAATAGCATGGCATCTCGTTGAGTAACTGCCCACAGTATCTCCTCGTGAAATGTTAGTTGGTGGAAACGGTTCGGGTGCAGCCGCAGTGGTTGCGGCTGGACATTGAAACATCTCTTGGTGTCCTGAGGTTTACGTTAAACACTAGTTTTGAACTTCCCCTGACGTAGTCTTACTGTGCCTGTCCTTTCAGTTCCAGGCTCACAACCTACACCAGCTGGTGCTGAGGATTTGTCAGGCGCACGTGGCCCCAGTCTCGCCGCGGTTTTCCCGGGACCTTCAGTCCCTGATATCACAGCTCTTTAGAGTGTCCCCCCGAGACCGGCCATCTATTAATTCCATTTTGAAAAGGCCCTTTTTAGAGAATCTCATTGCCAAACACTCGACTCCTGGGGTGAGTTCCGAGGTGGTTCTGCCTGCGTGTTGGCTGAGGTTTTGGCGAGCTGGCCCTTGACTGCTGTGTTTGGTCCTAGGTCCTTCAGGAAGAGTCCAGTCACCCCCTCACGCACCGAGCAAGACCACCAGCGTCTCACTGTGCTGGGGAGATGGTGCAAGGTAAGCACGATCGGACGGTGCAATCTAGCACACTCATGACGTGTGTCTCACGTACCCCGTGTCATAGAATAGGGCCGACAGCATTAGCAGGGAAACTGCGCCAAACACATCGGATATGGACATTTGATAAAATATGAGCAGTATACGCCGGGGAAATGTCATCTTGTCTGGGGGAGACCAGCACGTGGGCCTTCACATCCAGCTCACGGACCCCCTGGGGAAGTCGTCTCCTCTTTTTTCATTAGTCAGAAACACTTCACGAAGCAGAGCATTAGCTAATGAAGAGACGTTTGGAGAGGTGGGATCCCAACTTAATGTTTGTGTAGGGAGGGGAGAGAGTAAGAAAGGGTTCACAGACAGACATGGGGTGATGAGATGAAGCTTATTGTTTTTTGAGATAGAGAGGATGGACAGGCAATGAAGAATTCTCTTGGAAAGGCCCACTGGAGCTGAAGTTAGAGTCTTGGACCTCACTAGTCACAGTGGCAGAACCATAAGTATGTGACCCCCAAATAAAACAGGGGGTACTTTATGGTAGTGATAAGTAGAAAAAAATTTAGTGCCAGGAATCAGCTGATGATGTGATGAAGCGGGGTGTGTGTGTGTGTGTGTGTGTGTGAGAGAGAGAGAGAGAGAGAGGTGTGAAAGAAGGGAAAATTACCAATTCAGTCGCTGTTGTGAAAGTAAGAGGGGCAGGACTGAGCGACGACCGCACGTCTGAACTTCAGAGACCAGCAGCAGTAGAAAGTCCCTCCAAGGAATCAGGGATAGGGCAGCACTGTCCGCTGGGGTAGAAAAACTGAAACGGAGGAGAGTTATAAAGCGCAAACGAATGACTTAACCCCTTTGCCGCGCGGGCTTTGGTTTGGCACGGTTCTGTGTTGGTTTAGGCTGAGGATGTTAGAAAGGAGGCAAGGAGAGGGTGAGAGAGAAAGTGCCGTGGCCGCCTCTTTAGCACGGGAAAGACAGGAAAACGAGAACCCATGTGAGGGTGACCCAGAAAACGCATCGGAAGGCCTACGCATCCCTTCCGAACAACAGTGTCCTGTGAACGGCGTGGCCCGATGACCCAGTCTCCGACAGCTGCCTTCAATTCCTCGCGCTGCTATCTGATGCACAGTGTTTCTATAAATGTTAACATTAACTTCTCATGTTTTAAAAAAGTACATTATGTGTTACTAGAAATACGTATGGGGTCCCTGGAAGAATGGTTTTCCCCAGTCAAAGAAAATGCATCATAATTTTGCATCAGCTCTTTACTCACTAGGAATAAATGTCTCTGGGTGAAGTAAACTTACTCTGCTATAGAATGTCTCATATGTTTATACGCTTATATTATAATCATCAGCGTTAGAGATGTGAAAGTTGAAAACAATTGAAGTTGTTTTATTTTGCTCACGTAAGATTCTAAAATCCAGAAAGTGAGATTCCAGGGGAAGCGCCTCCCAGGAGCAAGAATATCAGTGCCGAAGAAAAGGAAGGAGCTCGTCTGTGGAAACGAACGCAGGCCGCCAGCCGGAGCCCCGGAGCCCCCGTTTGTGAGTCGTGCTAAAGCCTTTCTCTGGGTTTTCAGGAGATGGCGCCTCCCGCAGGCCTCCTTCCACATGCTCACGTGCTACAGGCTCACTGCTGTGGAATTCACTAGTTTTTCCTTAACAATAAAATCTGTTACGAGCATTTAGAGTGGTACTGCGTTGGACAATTTCTAATTGTTAGAGTTTTTTTAAATGCTATATTTTCTTACAAGTGTTCTATACCTCAGTTTTAGTTTTCTTCTCATAAGTCAAATTCTTTTCATTTCTTTACATAAACGAGGTTTTCTATATAAGATAAATGGGTGGCATAACATAGTGGCAGGAAATATTATGCATTTCATACTCTTAAATCTGACGTGTTATATAGCATTAAGAATTTTTAATTATGTAATCAATAATTTTTTTTCCTAGAGATTGTTTATACATAGTTATTTGAATACACCTCAGCAGAGTGTTGAATCTTTTAGTTCATGCTACTGAAGTGGTTCTGGTATATAAATAATAGAATGGCTGTTGTCATTTAATTCAAGAATTATATTTGTAAAAAAGGCTTATGGTATAATTAGAGGACCCTTTAAAAGTACATTTGCTACGTGTTTACTTGATATAGAAACACTTAGAAATGTGTTGGTATATAAATCGACTTTTGAAACTATTAGTTAAAATTATTGCTCTTCATTTTGGTAGAATGTGGCTTAACTTTGTTAAAGAAGTTGTAAAAGCTTGAACGATAGAGTGTATCGTGTGTTCAGCACCCCAAGTCAAGTCTCCTTTGGTCACCCTTTAACCCCCCTGCCCCTCCCCTCCCCCTCCCACACCCCTTTCCCTGCGGTAATCCCCATGCTGTTGTCTGTCTGTGAGTTTGCTCCTTTTTTTTGCTTAATCCCTTCACCTTTTCCACCCACCCCCTCAAACCTCCTCCCCTCTGACAGCTGTCAGTCTGTTCTCTGTATCTGAGTCTGTTTCCGCTTGTTACTTTATGTTGTTCACTAGATTTGCTGCGCAAACCTTTTTAGTTTGATGTAGTCCCGTTTTTTATTTTTCCTTTTGTTTCCCTTTCCCGAGGAGATATTTCAAAAAAAAATATTTCAAAAAAAATGTGCTAGACTTTCCTGCCTATGTTTCCTTCTAGGATTTTTGTGGTTTCAAGTCTAACATTTAAGTCTTCAATCCATTTTGAGTTTATTCTTGCGCACAGTGTAGGAAAGTGACCTAGTTTCATTTTTTTTGGCACATATCTCTGCAATTTTCCAACATCATTTATTGAATAAACTATCTTTATCCCCCAGTATGTTTTTGCCTCCTTTGTCAAATATTAATTGACCAGAAAGGGGTGGATTTATTTCTGGGCTCTTCTGTTCAGTTCCAGTGATCGATATGTCTCTTTTTATGCCAGTACCATGCTCTTTTGATAACTGTGGCCTTGTAGTATAGCTTGATATCAGGTAGTGTGATTCCTTCAACTTTGTTCTTTTTTCTCAAGGTTGCTGCGGCTATTCAGGGTCTTTTGTTGTTCCATATACATTTTTGGATATTTGTTCTAGTTCCGTGAAATACCCCATTGGTATCTTGGTAAGAACTGTGTTGACTCTATAGATTGCTTTGGGTAGTATGGACATTTTAATGGTTTTCTTCCTATCTGAGAACATGGTACCATGGTATGTACTTCCACTTGTTTGTATCTTCTGCAATTTTTTTCTTCAGTGTCTTATAATTTGTCAGGTACAGGTCTTTTACTTCCTTGGTTAAATTTATTCCTAGGTACTTTTTTTTTGTTTTGTTGCAATACTAAGTAGGATTGTTTTCTTACTATTCTTGCTAATAGTTCATTATTGGTTTATAGGAATGCAGCTGATTTCAGGATATTTATTTTAATCCTGCTACTTTACTGAAATCATTTCAGTTTGAGTAGTTTTGGGTGAAATCGTTAGGCTTCTCTGTATACAGTATCATGTCATCTGCAAACAATGACAGTTTTACTTCTTCCTTTCCAATTCAGATGCCTTGTATTTCTTCTTCTTCTCTGATCACTGTGGGTAGGACCCCCAGTACTATAGTGAATAAGAGCGGTGAAAGCAGGCCTCCCTGTCTTGTTCCTGACCTTGGGGGAAGCGTTTGTAGTTTTTGCGCATCGAGCATGATGTTGGGGGTGGGTTTGTCACATATGGCGTTTATTACATTGAGGTATGCCCCCTCTACTCCCACTTTTTTAAATCATAAGAAGAGGGTGCTAGATTTTATCAAATGCTTTTTCTGCATCTATGGATATGATCATGTGATTTTATCCTTTATTTTGTTTATGTGGTATATCACACTTATTAATTTCCATATATTTTACCAACCTTGCACCCCCAGAATAAATCCCATTTGATCGTAGTGTATGATCTTTTTAATGTATTGCCGGATCCAGTTTGCCAACATTTTGTCGGGGCTTTTTCAATCTATGTTCATCAGGGATAGTGGCCTATAATTTTCTTTTTTGTAGTGTCTTTATCTGGTTTTAGAATTAGGATAATGCTGGCCTTGCAAAATGAGCTTGGAAATTGTCTGTTCTCTTAAATTCTTTGGAATGGTTTGAGGAGAGGTGTTAGTTCTTCTAGAATGTTTGGTAAAGTTCACCTGGGAAGCCATCCAGCCCAGGACTTCTGTTCATTGGGAGTGTTTTGATCACTGCTTCAATGTCACCTGCTGTACTCCGTCTGGTCAGATCCTCCAGTTCTTCCCGACTTAGTTGTAGAGATTGTATGTTTCTAGGAATTTATCCAGTTCTTCCAGATTGTCCAATTTGTTGGCGTATAGTTTTTCATAGTATTTTCTTTACGTCAGTTGCTACTTCTCCTCTTTCATTTCTTATTTATGTATTTAGGTCCTCTCTCTCTCTCTCTCTCTTTTTCTTGATGAGCCTGGTTAGTGGTTTGTCAATCTTGTTTATCTCTTCAGAGAACCAGCTCTTGGTTTTACTGATCTTTTGTATTTTTTTCATTCTATTTCATTTATTTCTGCCCTGACTTTATTATTGTTTCCTTCTACTCACTTCAGGCTTTGTTTGTTGTTCTTTTTTAAGTTCCTTAATGGAGCCATAAAGCGATCCTCAGTCTGTGGCTGCCTATTTTGGGCCTGGGTGTGTGCACGAAGAACCAAGCTGTGACCCACACCTGGCTTTTACTAGCTTCGGGCCTGGGGGCAGGTCGGCAAAAGCCCCAAGGAACCTCAAGATCTGCCTCCTTCTGCCTCCACCTTCTGGGGAAATTCTTTTTTAATTCTAGAATTGGGAGATTCTAAAAGTATTTTAATCCGAAAACAATTCTAGAGCCAAAACAACAAAAACATATATATTTTCAAAGCCTTGGCTTAGCTATGGTCACTATCAAACTGTCAATTATTATAGATTTGTATTTTTTAAGGATTTTATTCATTTATTTTTAGAGAGGGGGGAAGAGAGGAAGAAACAGAGGGAGAGAAACAGCAATGTGCAGTTGCCTCTCATGTGCGCCCCCTACTAGGCACCTGGCCTGCAACCCAGGAATGTGCCCTGACTGGGAATTGAACCAGCAACCCTTTGGTTTGCAGCCCACACTCAATCCACTGAACTACACCAGCCAGGTCAGATTTGGGTTTTTGTTTGTTTGTTTGTTTGTTTGTTTTTAAACTTTTCTTCTTATTAACCCTTTAGACAAAAATGGTAGAAAGGCCCCAGCCTGCTGAAGTGTGCGGCCATTATGGTTATTACTATGCTCAACTTGACTTGTTGAGGAAGAGAGACCACGAACCGAGTTACCACCATGTGCCTCAGAAAAAGACTGGAATTAAGGGGAACTGTCACCAGGAAGAAAGCCACCGTCCACCCCCAGGTCAATGGTACTGTCATTGTCTAATTTAAACTTGTCCTCTGAAAACCTCATGAAATAGCAACATTCTTAACTCTGTCATCTTTCCAAATTCTCCTAAAATGAATAATCCGAGAACTTCCAAACTCTTCATTTCAAATACTTAATTCACAGTTCCTTTGACTTGTTTTATTCTTTTTAATTTTAATTAAACTTTTGTTACAGTTGACATACAACATTATATTAGTTTCAGGTGTACAACACAGTGACTAGACATTTATGTACCTTACAAAGTGACTACCTCAGCAATTTCTTAACCCTTTTCACCTCAAGTTTGATACAGCTTCTTATTCATGCAGCCATTTAACTATCAGCACAGATTCATGCTCTTGAATTTTTAATATTTTTCTTCCTTCTAGTAAACTCCATTGCCTAGGACTTATGAAGACGGTTGTATATGTTTCATGTTACTGAGGTTATTAATATTCATCACTAACAATTGAATTATAATTAAATTATCATTTGAGACATTTTGGAAAGTGAAATGTATTTCATTCAGCATTTATATTCTTAGGGTTTTCCAGAAGATGGCTGTATTGAAAAGAAAATAACATCATTAAATTGCTCATATGACAGACTTTCACAAAATTTACTCCATAACAAATTTTTGCATATCTGCACTCTTTTCCATTGTTTATTTCACACCAATATCAGTGTTCTTGTGTTCAGAGTAATTGCCACCCATCCACAGTCCTGAAGACCCACTTCTGAGAGTCATTTTTTAAAAAGGATTTCATTTATTTATTTTAGAGAGAAGGGAAGGGAGGGAAAAAAGAGAGGGAGAGAAACATCAATGTGTGGTTGCCTCTTGCACACCCTCTGCTGGGGACCTGGCTCACAACCCAGGCACGTGCCCTGATCAGGAATAAAACCAGGGACCCATTGGTTCGCAGGCCAGCACTCAGTCTACTGAGCTGCACCAGCCAGGGCTCATTTTTTAAAAATATTTTTACCATCCTGAACCAATCTATTCTACCCTCATCCTCATAGCAACCCCTGTGAGATGGTGGTGCTCCCATTTTATGCACAGGGACTGAAGGCCCAGAGCCTGTCACTAGCCTGTCATTTTGTCATCTTCCTAAACCACTGTGTTATCATCTTGATGCTTCATAAACGGGAACAGCTCACCAAATGTTCCTGAAGGCGTTATTTCTGGGATGACACTCCTGTCTTTGGAGCCCTGGAATTTACTGGTATTCCAGAGAACTTCATCATACAGCTCATGCTATAATCTGAAATGTGCTCATTTTTATTTGGCAAGCAGGGGTTACAGAAATTCTTAGCAAAAAAAATTGCAAAACAATTATAAATATATATATGGATGGATATAAATATAGAGAGAACATAGGCATAAATCTGAAAATGGTTTGGCCGGAATTGTGCTGGACGAATCCCCTAAGCACGGTGACAGACGGCCCATTTTCATTCACTAAGCATTTGCCTGAGCAGCAGAGGTAAAGTGACAGGACACTCCCCGGCCTCAGGGAGCTCCGAGTGGCCTCAGGACATGGTTCAGTGGCCATCAGTCAGACCAGGGCCGCCTGTGTGGGTGAGAGTCCTGCCTGGGGCATGAGGGGTCCTGACGTGATGGGCCGTGCATCCTTCCTGGGTCAGAATATTTTTGTTTCATCCTCTGTGATATCCCCAGCTGTTACTATTCTCTTTACCTCCCTCTCTCCGGGGTTCCAAAGGCCTTCTTTCCCAATGTATACATTCTGAGACTTTGAGCTCCTTCTTGAACTCAGAACGTCAACTCACAGGTGAATGGTGAATTTCATTATTAAGCGAAAAAACCCAATTGTCAAATCAGGGATGAAGACGAGTTAAACTTGCTGTACTCACGTGGACCATTTTTATCCCCCAAGGCCTGCTGAATTCCTTCAGAGGAAATTTGAAGCTCAGCAATATAAGTTGAAAGTAGAAAAGCAACTGGTGAGTAAAGTACCAAATATGAGAGGCAACTGGGAATTTCCTAACAGTATCTCCGTTCACGAATATTCACGGGCCCTTGAGTCAAAGTTCATTCCATGGAGAGGGTCAAAACCACCTTCCACCTTTCTCAGGTTTTAATAACTTAAAGAGAATAATGAGAACAGGCTGGACTCGGGGCCTGGGGATCCTGCTTTCTCCCCTGGCTCTGTCTCTTGCTGTGTGGCCTTAGGTCATGCAACCTCAATTTCCTGTTCTGTAAATGATAGTTTTGGAGTAGTAGATAAGCTTCGAGTTCCCCTTCCATACTGTAAGTCTTTGATTCTCTTTTAGTTAGAATTCTACACATTTTAAAAAAATGACTATTGGGTTTTATTGGAAATGAAAAGTTGACCTTTTACTGTTAAGTATAGCGTCAAAATCTGGGGGCTGAGGGAGGCTGGATACGCACCCTATTGTGTTGCCCTTATTTTGAACTGCTAAAAAGCTCCCGTTCTAGTCCTCTGACCTAATCTCATACTCCGGGGGTTGCTAAACTTTCACTGAATTTTAACTTAACAATTACAATTTGCCAGTTCAGAAAGCAAAGCTAGGTGTCTCATATGGCAGCATGAAATATTGATTGTTTTTGGGAAACACCACAAATGATTATTTTCTTTAATTTTTTAATGTTTTATACTTCAGAAAATTCTGAAAACAATAACTCACCCCCCCCCAAAAAAAAACCACAACAACTCCCAAGCACTGAATTTAATTAGTAATATCATTCTTGTTGAAAGGAAAAGGTCAAGGTCAGATCAGAAGATGTTTCCGAATGCAAGTATGTTTTGCAAATTATTTCATTCAAATAATAGGGTCTGCGTCCATCGTCTGCTGAGCAAAATCACAACAGGAGACAAGAGCTTGGAGAAGAACCTCGACTCTGGGAGCTGCCGTCCAGGAGAAACAAAGCGAAGGAACAGGTGAGAACCAGGCTGGTTCCAGGGCCACCCTTGTACTCTCTCGTTGCCTTCGTACTATAGTTACTTTTAGTGTCTGCCGTACACACCTGGGAGAACCCATTGCACAAATACTTGCTGGACACACATGTGTGAGGCAACGTGCTGGGGGTTCTAAGGGACGCAGGGGCACACCTTCCCTGGGAAAGCAACAAAGCTAAGTCCATGGCTTCTCGCATTGATGCAGTAAGTGCCGTCAGGAACGGTTCTGAAGTCCGTTATCAGTGACCTTGGTCTGCCAGAAGTGCCACCAGCGGGGTGGGTTCAAACAACAGGAATTTACTGTCTCACTGCGCTGGGGGCTGGAAGTCCAACCCCAAGGTGTTGGCGGGCCCTGCTCCCTGAGGAACCCACAGGGGAGCCCCCTTTGCCTTGTCCTAGCTTCCGGTGGTTTGGCAGCCAACTTTGGCCATCCTTGGCTTATAGCCGAGTACCTCTCTCCTCTGTCATCGTCACATGGCGCTGTCCCTGTGTGTCACTGTGTTTACATGGCCATCTTCTTGAAAGGACACCAGTCACACCCGATTAGGGGCCTACTCTACTCCAGAGTGACCACATCTTCGCTTAGCTAATTGCATCTGCAATGATGCTCCTCAAATAAGGTCACAGTCTGAGGCTCTGGGCGTTGGGCTCTGACATGTCTTTTCTGTGGGGAGAAAATGCTACCCGTAACAGGATTGCATCTGAAAGTAGGATATGTAAAGTAATTGTGTGGCACGGACACTTCTGAGATTATATGTGAAAGTGACATCCCCCAGGCCACTGTATGACAGGGAGTGATGTGCTGCAGCCAAAGCACAAGGCGCATCATCATCTTTGGGAGCAACAGGTTTTCCGAGTCTGATCACACATCACCTGTTTGACAGTGGTGGCTGTGTAGACGTTATTGTGTTGGGTTGTTCACAGACATTGAACCTGTTGGGTTGGGGTTGCTCTCCAGGAATACTGGGCGCAGTTCGAGGACATACGCCAGCGGTACCACAATGACGTGAAGGAAATCCGAAAGAAGATGGGGAGTGAGCTGGAGGTAGGCACCTAAGCTCCTTCTCCCACAGGGCACCTCCGACTACCGGCCGAGAGCTAACCACAGTGAGCTGGCATTAAAAGCAGTGACCATCTCATAGGAAAGATAGCTCCTTATCATGCACACTCTTTTTTTTAATAGGAAAGCTGTGTGGTCTCACTGAAGCGCTGCTCTGTGGGGAGCACCGGAGGCCACACACATGGGGTGGGGGGCTGACGTTCTCAGTGAGAAGGGGAATCATGAAAAATGCCTGTGGATTGTCGTTCTCATAAATCGGCCAATAGCTATTGACTGAGCAGCCACACTGCACCAGCAATGGATTAGATGCATTAAGTAAGTTCGTGCCCATGCAGTGGGGAAAAAAGACCAGCATTTGCTGAATTCCACTATTGGAATTGTGTCGTCTGCCAGGGTAAGGCTGTAAAATTCATCAAAGGCAACACTGGAATGCAGCTGAGATGATTCTTGAACATCCCTTCAAGGTATCCCATAAAAAACACGTTTTTTCATCTTTGACACCACAGCCTTCTCAGTAGAACTCCTGGCAAAGTAGCCAGCCTGGGTTTGGGGACGTGTGGTACGACACCCTCTGTGCCCCAGGATGCTCTTCCTGCGAGGGGCCCGTGGGCACTGGGGCTGTACAGGACCCAGCTGGGCCCCCACCGCACCTGCACGGGAGCAGCCTGCTCGCGGAGCAAACCGCCCACACTGCTGAAATTGACCTCGCCCTCTCTCCCCGTCTCCCCCATCCCGCGTGCCTGCAGATGGATTAATGCAGGTGAAGTGGGCAGTTGTAGGTCCCGGAGCGGCGCGTGCTTCATCTCATCCACTCCCTGCACAGAGAGGTGACCCATCCACGCAGGGCAGACTAAATAAACACCCGATCCTGAAACCTCTGCTCTTTCTGGCACAGGCTCTTCTTCACATAAATAGCTGGGAAGACAAGACATACGTGCATAAAGCGGTTTTCTTTGTATAAGACAGAATGTAGGCAGGCTCCGTAAGGGCATGGGTGCAAGGAGGAGCAGGTGAGGGTTTTTGTGAAGAAGAAAGGAGGAGCCTAAATTGGGTTCTGAGCAGGAGTGGAGTTCCCCGAGGCAGAGCGGAGGAGGAGGGCGTTCTGGAAGACCCGCGCAGAGGCTCGGGTGGAAGTCCACAGGTGCTGGGAGGGGCGGGCTGGAGGTGGTCCGCTTCAGCGCAGAGGCTTGGCTAATGGGGGAGCGTGGTACCGGCGCAGCCTCGTTTTTGAAGTAGGCCTGTGATGGGAAACCCGAGTCCAGGGAAGATGGAGAGCCCGCTTGTCTAGAGAGACCAGGAAATAAGCACTTGGGGAATGGGGGCGTGCCAAGGCGGCCACAGGGAAAAGGAGCCAGGAAGGGGGCTCCATCCAGCCACTGCCCGGGTTCATCCCGGAACAGCAGGTGGAAAGCGCTTCCTCTCTAGATCCCATCCAGACCTGGCCAAGGTTCACGTTACAAAGGCCCTCAGAACCCCTCTAGCTGACTGTGTGTCATTGTGTTAAAGGAAGACTCGAAGATAAGTCACAAAACCTACGTGGTGAAGAGGAGTGAGCTGCCCATCCACGCAGACGCACCTGAGGAAGAGGCACCTGAGCAGGTGATGTGTGTTGTTTGACGCATATGTGCTTCCCAATGAGTCTTCCCCGCCTGGTGGTGCTGGCCCTCGGAGTGCAGTGTGGCCCTGTGGGAAACATTCAGAAACTCCAGCGCCTCATCTGGAGCGGGCCCAGCCTCGTGTTTTCAGAAGCTGCCTGGGCGACTGGGCAGCCGAGTTCGGGACTGCTCTCGGGATCGTAGGACAGTCCAGCTTCCCGGACGGTGTTTGAGTTGGTGTCAGACCCATTGGTCAGGACATCTGATGGGTAATTTCTCTTCTGTTTCGTTACATTTTTGGTCGGAGTGGGGAACTGCTCCGAGCTGAATTATCAAATGGCTCTTGAGAGGGTTTTTCCCTGCCTCCTGGAAGGTTTTTTGTCTCTACCTTCAAGGTGTCTCGGGGCTTGAGGAAGGGCAGGTGAGGGGAACGAGTGTTGAGAGAAGGCTGAAAGGCCTCCCCGACTGTCTTCCTCTGTGAGAGACCCTGGGACCTCCACAGGATGCCAGAGCGTCCCTAAGTGGCCTGAGGCTGCATCTGCACCCAGGGAGGTGGACGGGGCTTAGGGGTCTCAGACAGCTGTGTTTTAAGGGAAATAAAGCAACTTCCCCCTTCTTGTACAATTGAGACTACCAGACTACACAATCAAATCAGATGACCCACTTCAAAATCTAGGTAAGATGCAGAGTCCCAGGCCTGTTTCAGAATCCATGACGCTTTCAAGGCAGTAAAGGGGCTTCCCCAAGGTTGCAGGGGGAAACAGCTAACAATGATCAAGCGGACACATGCTTTATGGGAAGCGTATACGAAGGTGGTGGTTATACAGGTGAGCTGTGATTGACTCCAGGGGACAGGTGATAGGGACCTCGTGTACAGTGGTTGAGAGAAGAGAGCATTAAATACACACACACACACACACACACACACACACACACACACGCAGGGACTCCATGGAGATCAAGCATTTCTGACTTGAGAGGGAGAGTAGCACCTCCTAAGGTGGGGAAGAGGGCAGGGGGTGAGGTTGTGGGGAGGGGCAGTCAGGAGCTCCTCCTGGACCTGTGGGTTAGAGAAGACCTGAGATTGCATACCTGCCCCCAGGCCTCTGCCCTGCTCTTCCCTCTGATGAAAGATGCTTTCCGCAGACCGTCCTATGCTGAGATCCAATACCATTCCTGGGCGTAGAGCAAATACCAAATAGTCTTTTCCTGCATTACGCTCATCCCCTACTCTAGGCTATTGCCCTGTTTTATTTCCGTCAGAGCACTTGACAGTTTCTGAAATTATGTGGTTACTTTGTTAATTCATTTGTTACCACCTGCCCTACTCCAGTAAGTTCTGTGTGGGCGGGGACCTTTGAGTCTCCACCTGCACTGGCTAGTTGGACAGCATCTGACCATGGGGGGTGGGAGGCGCTCAGTATGAATTTATGGGATGGGTACCGAAGTGAAGGTGATGCTGAGTAGGCAGTTGAATGTGTGTCTGAAGCTCAGAGGGGAGGAAAGATCAAACCTGAAGATAAGCGTTTGAGAGTCACAATGTAAGGATAGATTTTAAGTCCTTAGGGTGACGTACGCCCTCTTGGATGGAGGAAGGAAGGAGCAGAGGCCCGGCTTGAACTCTGGAGAAGCTCAGCATGTAAAGTTCACCTCCCAACTGTTTCTCCGAAATTCTTGTCAGGGTTTAGAGCCCTCTCCTTTCTTTGTACTGTAGTGAGCTGCGCACTTTTTTCTTTTTTGCCTGATTAAGTTCACCAACCTCTTAAGGAAAGGAGGCTGTGGTCGAAATTACATTTTCGAGTTGCATCAGGTTGCACTGGGCTGGCCTGGAGAGATGAGCATTGTCACATTACAGAATTGTGCCTTTTGCAGCGCCTGTATCCACTGAGTTCATGGACCCCATCCCCAAGTTTTAGTGAATGATTACTAGGGGCAAGTTTCCATTGTAATGCCAACCGTCGGATTCAATCCGGAAGTCAAATACCGTGACCATACCACGCTGTGATTTCAGGGAGTGTGAGAATACAATGGTTTGGCCAATAGTAAATGCTATATTGTAATGTTTCCCTAAATGTTCAGGGTATTGAAAGAGACTTGAAACAAATTAGACTTCGGAACATGAAGGAAAGTGAACTTCCAGAACAAAACTATAAAGCCAAGGTAATAAACACTTTGTCTTTGGGTTTGGTATTAAGAAGCTGGACGGGTGGGTGACCTGCAGGGCTTTCGGTCCCACCGTTTTGTGGAATTGCTTTGCTTTGTAACATGAGACCATTGGCTTTCAGCATCTACAAGGTCGAACAGGGAGTTACAACGTGAAGGTTTTCATTGGATTGCCGAACTGAGATTTTTTTTCTTGCTTTCTTGTAGAGAGGAGTAAAGTTTGAAATTAATTTAGACAAATGCATTTCAGATGAAAATACTCTCAAAGAGGAAGAGGTATGTTATTAAGTATAAATTTCCAGTAGGAGGCATGAGAAAGCGAGTGTCTTAGTAGCATGTTTCCTGAAATTTTTCCCATAGGGAGTAACGGGAATTTTCTTAAATCTTTCCAGAAAGATCTCTGATGTTCAAATAAGTCTTCCAAAATACTTTTTATCCTCCCTTCTTTTTAAAATTATGGTTATTCCCTTATATAGATTATTCCAGTTTAATTTATTTTTCTTTTATAAAGTATCTATTTTCCTATGATATTGACTTTTAATCATAGCCAAATTAAAATAGAAGACACAGTACATAGTCAACAGCTAATATACTTACCTAAAAAGGTTGAGCAGGTACCCTGAAACCACACACATTTATCTGAGGTCTCTGTACTTGCCTTTGGATAAAACTCAGTTACCCATTTGGGCTCTCTTTGACAGAGCAATAGAAGCACGATTAAAGTCAAACCTCATTCCAGTGCTTGAGTTCAACATCTTTTTTAATCCTACTTTTTACTAGGCCTACTAACAAATATCAAAATAGACTGATATGTGTTTCCATTTCACCTGTTCTAAATTTGCCCCCCCCCCTTTTTAAGGTTTTATTTATTTATTTTTAGAGAGGTGGGAAGGGAAGGAGAAAGAGAGGGAGAAAAACATCAGTGTGTGGTTGCCTTTTGAGCGCCCCCTACTGAGGATCTGGCCTACAACCCAGGCATGCGCCCTGACTGGGAATGGAACCAGTGACCTTTTGGTTCATAGGCTGGTGCTCAGTCCACTGAGCCACACCAGCCAGGGCAAAATTTGCCTTTTCAATGACCAGAAGTTAAATGTGTGTATATATGTTCTATCTCATACCTGACAACCAGTTTCATTCTTTCGTGGGCTTCATGAGCTTAAACCTTTGGAACGCTGCCATTTCTTTCAGATTGTGTGTGTGTGGTGAAGGGCCCGTTTGTTTGTTTGTTCCATAGACTTTTCTGTTTTAGCGCAGTCACCTCCACGTGGAGTGGAAGTGCAGAGATTTCCCTGCCCCCCACATGCACAGCCTCCCCCACCGCCAGCGTCCCCACCAGAGTGGAGCAGCTGTGACGGTCGAGGAAGCCACACAGACACGTCACAATCACCCAACCTCCACGGCTGACACTAGGGTTCCCGCTTGGTGCTGGACATTCTGCGGGTTTGGACACATGTGTCATGACATGTTCGGCCACCGTCACAGCATCATACCGAGTACCTCCACTGCCCTCCCAACCCTTTGGGCTCCGCCCGTCTTTCAGATCTTAGCTAGTGTTCTGCTACACAAGACTTCATCAGGCTGCTGACGATGAGCGCAGCCCTCTACTTCACCGTGTGGCCTCTCAGTATCCAGAGCTGGGAGGGCCGGAGGGGGCAGCCACGGGGACTGGTTCTGGGCTGCAACCTGAGCGGGGACCCCCCTCGGTGCGCCCATAAAGGGGGGGGCACCAACGCTGGCCTGCGAGAGTCAGAGAATAGAGTCCGAAAGGTTTTGCCCCCAGAGTGTTCGTCCTTGATTACTCAGTGCTTTGACGGGCTTGAAACACAGGGGTCACTTGGGTGTGGACGGTGGAGTGTCAGGGGCAGTTCTAGAGACACAGTGGGGAATGTTGTGTCTGTAAAATCGGGCACAGAGACGACAGCCGTGAGGGTCCTGGCAAAGGAACTGCGGTGGCATCTCACTGACCGTAGGAAGCGTGGTCCGAAGTAAGTTACCGTGTGATCGCTGCCGGTCACTACTGACAAGGAAAAGCAAGGAGAGCGTTCCTGCTTCTGTCTTATTCCAGCACAGTTCCACTCTCAGAACTGTACCGACTTACCCGCTTAGTACGCAGGGTCCGGCAGAAGTAACACCGGCGAGAGTGTGGTTGGTAGGGCAGTAACATGGGTGTCATAATCTATAGTTTGAATTTGAACATGTCGCCTAAAATGTCCTATGGTGTGTTGAGTGTGATGGTGTTATGTTCCAGAATCTCCTGCTTATGATTTATAAGATTTTGTAACAAAAAGCAAGGGCGTTACGTGTGCCGGACCCATGGCTACGCTGAATACCTGCCCTGTATCTTGGTAAATGTTATTACTGGGAACACAATGTTTTGTTTTGCTTTGGTTTCAAAATATGGCTTGTTTCTCTTGAAACACTATGTGATTGTTTAGGCCATGGATGGACTAAATGAAACTTTGACCTTTGAGGATGGCATGAAGTTGAGGGAAAACAGATGTACAAAGGAGCGTGAGGGTTACCCAGAGGAAGCATCCGGAAAACACGGCTGCTCAGACGCAGGTACGTGCGCATTCAAAGCTGTGGGTCGGGGGGAACTGCTTCACTAGCCATTCATCTCCAGCTCTGCCCCGCAGCCCAGCCGGCCCCTGCCCCACCCTTGCACCCCCAGCTGGGGCGCTGCCTCTGGAGCGCCCCCCATGGGCCCTACGCTCACTTCCTGCCTCTCAGCCCCGCCCCCTCACTCCGTCCACACTCTCTGTGGGCGGTTTCACCTGCCCCTCAGCTTCAGGTCTCCCAGCCAGCAGCTCCACGTGCATCCGTTTTTCTCATTTTCTGCTGGAAATGTCCCCGGACGAGTCCCACTGGCACGCAAACTCAGCACGGGTGCAGCCGAACTTCGGAGCCCTTCCTTCTCAGTGATGCTCTGCTTTGGGTGCGCCGTCCCCGGCGGCCAGGACAGTGCCCGCTGCTCAGGGGGGTTTCCACGCTGTGACGCCCTGGAGTCTCCTTCCTCCGCCCCATTCCCTCTGCTGCTGGATCGAAGTGCCTGGCACGCGTGAGGTGCCGGATGCGCGCTAGTCCTTTACTGTCCCTTTCCCTTCCCCTCACTGACGGGCCTGTCGCATGTCCTCCTCCTTCGAGTGTTTCCCTTTCATTCTCTAAGTGATTGCTAGTTATCTTGTCCTATTATTCCCCTGCTCGAAAAAAGTTCTCAGTTTCGATAATGCCCGGGGATACAGTCAGTTCCACGCAGTGTCAGTGTCGCGTTTGACGCTGAGTGGCCCCACCCTGGGGCGAACACCTTTCCCACCCCAGCTCACCCTCTTCCCTTCTCGGATGATGGCATCCATCCATAGCACTGTGCGCGTGTGCGCACCTGGCTCGGTTCACCTTGCGCTCCCTCTGGAAAAATCTTTATTCGATTCAGCAGGCCTGTATTGATGATCTCCCTTGGGCCACAGGCTGTGCTAGGCGGTAGGGACTCTCAAAGATGAACGAGACCTCGGAGTCACAGAGGTGTCATAAGCCAAAGGAAGGAGGCACAATGCATGGGTCCCGAGTCCAAAATGCAAAAGAACTCTCTGGAGTGTGAGCTGGCTGGAGACTCGGAGAGGTGCCGCTTTTATATAGCTCAGCGTGCCGAGGAGCTTGGGCTTCACCTTTTGTGATGACTCTCAGTTCAAGGGCATGACCCCTGTTTGCGGGGGAGAAAGATCACGCTGGCCGCAGTGCGCAGGACCACGTGGAGGGGCGGGCCTGAGGGCCGGGGGAGAGTCCAGGTGGGAAGCGACAGGGTGCAGGCCAGAGCAGGGCTGTGAGAACAGACCCGGAGTGTGAACTGCTGCGTGGGGGCTTGAGGATGGGCAGAGGGTCCAGGATCCTCTCCGTTTTCTAGATCAGATCAGTGAAGCCGTCACCAGCCAAACAGATATACACAGAGACATGTGCCTGACCACCATAAACATTTCAGCAAAGTGAGCCACAAGAACGTTTTGGTTTCTCAGTGAACATAAAACTTATGTTTCCCCTCTACTGTAATTTGGAAGTGTGCAATAGCGATATTCCTAAAACCCCCCCCACAAAACCCCAACAATGTACATGCCTGAATTTAAAAATACTTTATGGCTAGAGGATGCTAACCATCCTCCGAGCCTTCCACAGGTCATGATCTGTTTGCTGGCGGAGGGTCTGGCAGGATGCCGATGCTGCCGATGGATCACAGAGGCAGCTGCTGATGGCTGGGGTCGCCGTGGCGATTTCTTAAAAATAAGACAACAGTGAAATTGGCCACGTTGGTTGACTCTTCCTTCACAAATGGTTTCTCTGCAACATGCGATGCTGTGTGGTAGCATTTTGCCCGCAGTAGAACTTAGTTCAAAACTGGAGTCAGCCCTCTCAGCCCCCGCTGCTGCTTCCTCAGCTAAGTAGAAAAACTAGAGGTAAGCCTTCCTCCCCCCCCCCAGGACAGGGGAGAACTAGCTCTTCAAATATATATGGCGGGAAAAAAATCACAGAATAAATTAGTAATAGAGTCAACTGTAACAATGAACAGTTTTGGTAGAGCAAATAGTACTTACTAGCTACTCCAACGGTCACGTTCGATGGTTTATCAGGGGTAAATAATCATAAATGTCCCCAGAAAAAAGTAGCTGCCGATGAGTTCATTCTGGTGTTATTTACAATAGTGAAAAAGTTTTAGCAACCTAAAAATCCAGCAAAAAAAAAATTAGTTATTACATGTGAGAGAAAACTACGTTTGCTTTCAAATGGCTGTATAGAATATTTAACAATCTGGATAGGATGTGTTGCTAATTGAAAAAAGCAAGTTGTGAAAAGGTGTGTGGTGGGCGGCCCGTTTTTTGTTTCAAAACAAAGCAAGAACTATAGGCAGGGGGAAATTTTGAACTTTTGATAGTCTCCAGACAGTGGGATTATGGGTGATTTTAATTTTCTCCTATGTATTTGACTTTTAAATTTCCCATAATCTAATATTTGGATAAATAAGAAGATGGTTAACACAAGTTAGTTTAGAAATGGAGATAATGGAACAGATGAATTTGCATGGAAACGGATTAAAGTAAAAGTTCTCAGAAATGCTTCAAGGAGTTTGCCCCTTTGTTCATTGATATTTCTGTAACATTTAGATACTTTGGCTAGTCACTCAACTGTTATTAATAAAAGTGAAGCCATTTTAAACCTGTTTGTATAACCTTTGTCTTAGAAGTAGGATCGATGACTTAGTCAGTCCAGGCCACTGTAGCAAAACACTGTTGACTGTGGCTGGTGAGGAGCGTTCATTTCACAGTCCCGGAGGCCGAAGGCTGAGGGTCTGGGGCTGGTGCACTTGAAGACTGGTGAGGGCCCCGTGCTGTCTTTGCTGGGACTACACGTAGCACGAAGGCTGAGGGAGCCTCTGGGGTCCCTTTCCTAAGGGCCCTGAGTCTGTTCTTGAGGGCTCCACCCTCAAGACCCAATCGCCTCCCAAAGGCCCCCCCCCTCTCGACACCCTCACACTGAGCGTCAAGTTTCAACTTACAGATCTGGGGGTGGGGGGTGGGGGGGGTACACTTAATCCCCGTGAGAAAGGCAGGGGTGGCTTCTCCGTTCCTGGAGGGCCAGCTGATGGACTGCCTCCAGGTTTCCTCAGGGCTCTTCGTTGCAATTAGTCACACTTTGGCTGCTTTTCAGTTAATGAGCTGTTTTCTTCTACCCAGAGTTGTTCCTGCAGGATGATGATGATGCTGCTGCTGCTGCAGAAAACAGGAGACGGTGGGATGCCGGAGCCCCTGAGACCCTGCTGCAGAGGATGGCGGTGGCCGAGCTCACCTCCCCCGGCTGCACCTGGCCTGAGGGTGAATGACTTTACATTAGTCACCGCACTTCCGGGCGAGAGGAGACCAAGGCCCCACGCTTGGTGCACCCCCATAGATCTGGCATCAGACACCTTCCAGGGATGTTGCTTTGGTTCCTCCCCTACCTCTGGGAAACCTGCCTGCCGAGTACCCCAGGTCATGGACCACCTGAGCTATGAGAATGGGAAGGAGGAAAGGCCCAGAATCTCGCCTTCCTCACAGTGAGAGAGAATGCACAGGAAAGAGCGGTCAATTGGATCTGCCTTCAAAGGCAGCCCGGTAACTTCGTTACCATTTCGTGGAGGGTTGGTTTTTTTGAATCAATAAAATCAGAATTAAAATAATGGCTATCCCACAAGAGGTAGAGAGGTAACAGTGCAAAGATAACATTTAAGATTGCTTTGCAAACCAACGTGCTATTTAAATGTTACGAGCGTTTAGTGTGTGGTGAAAGTTTCAGTCTGAATTCCCTTGTTTACCTGTGAGCTCTGGCACAGTCTTCCTCAAGAGAGGGTAAGAGCAACATCCAGGTGTTCCCTTCATAGCTGGTGCAGATTTTTGTTACTTATTTCCACGCTCCTCTCGATAACACGGGGCCAGGGGAGACCTAAATGTATAACTGTGTTGTACGTTGAAGCACGGAAGTGTATCACTGAATTAGTAATTATAAATGCGTGAACTGACGTTTTTATACTAGTGCAAAAGACTGGACTCATCACACTGGTGAGAAAGCCTTGCAAATGTATTGTAGTGCAACTTGATCCATTCTAAGTCAGTGAGTTAATAAAAGAGGAAACCTAATTCAGGGTCAGCGAATAGAATCGAAGCGTCAGTGCACCCAAATAGCCAGTTAACAGCAAAAGGACACCCCTAACCCACCCGCCACCTGACGGTAGGTCACTAAGCTTTGCTCTCTCTCCATTTTCTCACTAACGGAAGGAGCGGTAGGACGAGGTTGCCTCCGAGGTTCTAACACTCTGTGATTTTGTAAAAACTCAGACAAAGAAGTGTTTTTATTTGCAATAACGCCGTCTCCTCTTCAGATGGCCAAGTGCTGGTGACCGACGGTGGCCCAGAAAGTCGGAAGCAGTGGCGGCGCGAAGCTCCAGGAACTTTAATGAGGGTTTGGGCAGCAGCCCAGCTAACGAGTAGCTCGTTTTCTGCCAGTGAAGGAGAATCTGGTATGTAGTTCATTTTTAAGGACCTAACCAGTCCCCGGGGGAAATCCGACGCACTGGAGGCGGCAAGGGGGTGCAGCCAGACGGTGGCTGCAGCGAGCATTGCTTCCCAGGAGAAAGAGCGTCACCTGACTATTCAGGGAGAGTGGGCCTGACAGCTTCCGAAGCCCAAATCTGTGACAGTGTCTGTGACACCCGAGGGAAAGCCAAGTCCTAAACAGTGTTCGCAGTTTGACTGACACATGAAGGGCACTGGGGGTGGGCGATGCCTTGTGGGGTACACAGGCCCGTGCTGGGGGCGAGAAAGCGTGGTATAATACCACAGTGTTAATTTAGAAATTAAAGGGTGAATTTTGGTATTTTTTACCATAATAAAACAACACATGCAGGCGTCAATGACTTAAGAAGTAATTCAAAATTCTTTGTGTCATTGTGTTACTACAGTCTCTTTGAGTTGGGATGTATAAAGGTTTAACTAGTATGTAAAAAAATAAGTAATTCGGAGGAGTAAGATTCTGAATGTGAGGGATTTTAGTTATTCCTTATCCAATTTGTTTCACTTATATTTTCCTTTTTATGAGTACACAAAAGTGATCTAAGATGAAAAATACAGGCTCAGGAAGGACTGAAAGAGTGGGTATAATTTACATTTGTAAAATGTAAGTTGTGAGGGTAAGAAGACACCGTGTCATTCCATCGGGAGCATCTTCCTTGCTATTGGCGTGTGAAAGGAAGGTAACACCTTACAACGAGCGGGGGCTCGGCGTTGTCGAGGGGACGCCTCAGTGCGCTAAGGAAACAAATGCTGTGCTGTATCTCCAGTCTGGCCTTCTTTCCAAGAGAAAAAAATTACATTTTAAATAACAGCAATAAACCCACCCCCTGCCACCAACAAAAAGGTAATGCTGTGTGTGTGCTTTGAGTTTCCCTCACAGATATTCATAATTAAGACGAACAATGAGCTGGATACTCATTTTATAGAAATGGTGAAGAATAGCGTGGTCCAATAACATCAGTTCTTCAGTTTTTACAACACAAGATTAAAATATATGTATTTTTTGTACGCAGCATCTACTCCCAAAGTGGGAGTATTTTGTCCCTTTGTCACCGATCCTCACTCTGCTCACTCTTTCTTGTCTCTTATGTTGCCTGCTAGCTTCAGTACGAAGCTGAAAATAGTTGGGGTGTCGGCTGTCATCTGTCTTCCTTGTTTTCAAACCTTCCAGAGGTCTTGCCAGTTCACGGGCGGACGTTCACGATAGGATTTCTGGTGCGTACGCCTCACCAGGGGTAAAGGCTGGGATGCTTTAGTCCCCCTCTCTGTTCTTTAGCAGCGGGAACATCGGAGCAACGGTGTCCTAAAGAAAATGCACAGAAGGTGGAAGCGGCGACTGGCCTTGAAGTAGACGGGGACCAGCTGGAACCGAGATCTGACGATGACGATACGTGAGTAGGTCCTTCTAGATGCCTAAGTGACGGAGAAAGTTCAAATGCCGTTCGAACGATAGCCGCGGAGACCTCGCTGAGGAGCTCAGGTGCTACCGTGTGTGGGGCTCTGCCTCTGGCTCTCCATCGGTTCCCAATGGCGTCGACCTCTGTCTCCACACCAAGGTCTGTCTCCATCACTGTGGCTGTGTCAGACCTTTCGATGTCTGGCAGGGCCAGTCCCCCACCGTCTTCTAGTCTCCAATCTTTCTCTTTAAACTCGTCTTAGCTGCTGTTGCCTTTTACTCAACATACACATCTTGGCGTTCTCTTGTAAGGTGTCATGAAAAATCATGTTGGGATTTTGATGACAATGTCATTACATGTGATAATTTATGGGAATTGATATCTTTGTGATTATAAATCTTAACAGCCATGAATACAGTAGAGCTCACCATCTATTCTGTCTTTTAAAATATATTCTTCAGCATTTTGGTAGTTTTTTCTTCATGGTACAGATGCTACTTAATTTTTATTGTGGTGATTGCCATCGCGAATCAGTCATTTTCCTCCTGCTGTGTTTCCGGTGTGGCTCCTGCCAGTGCGTGGGGCACTATTGGTGTTGTCCCATGACCCTACTGAATTCTCTCACCAGTTCTAAAACTTGGAGTCCTTTGAGGTTTTGCTATTTTATTATACTTTACTCTTAAAGTAGGTGAAATATTCATGTGGTTCCAAATGCAGAAGGTATTCTCTTTCCATCGCTTCACGCTGTTGCTACCTCAGCCACACACCTGCTCTTCCCAGAGCCCCCACTCGAGTCTCCTTGTGCACACGTCTCCTGAGGAATCCCGTTAAGATGCAAGCAGCTAGTCCTACCTTGCATGGGTGTGCGTTCTTTTTCTTTTTTATAGAAGCAGTTTCATAGTGTACGTAATATTGTGAAACTTCCTTCTTTTCCCTAAGGAGTGAGTTTTGAATGCATATTATCATATACAAATAGTTGTGTCCGTACAGATAGTTGAAATTTTCAGAACAGCAAAGAATTGGGTCAAGAGTACGTACTTTTGAGATTAGATTTGTCAAACTGCCATTCACAGAGGCCGCACAGATGAACCCTTCCCCTGACAGTGGATGGAAGTGCCTGTTCCCTACCCATGTTCTTCCTCTTTGTTACCGGACTTACTGCTTACAAGTAATAGTAAAATAAATGACATTTCAGGTTAGTTTTAATTAGCTTTCCTTTTAGGAATGATGTTATCTTCCCATATGCTTAATACCCATCCTGAGTTCCTCCTGGGGGAGCCATTCATTAAATAGCCTTAGCCATTTAAAAATTGTAGGCTATTAACATTGTATCGATTTTGGGAACTTTTTTATTTTGGAGAAATTAGTCTTTTATCTGTAATATGATTCAAAAATATTTTCCACAATTTTTGTGTTTGCTTTTTGATTTTATTTACAATGGCTTATGAAAGTAGGAGTTTTTTATTCTTGGACACCCCCACGATGCAAGATGTATACACCACATTGTGTACCCACCACTCAAAGTCAAGCCATCCTCCTTTATGCCCCCCCACCCCCTTTCCTCTGGAAACCACCACACTGCTGTCTGTGTCCACAAGTTTCAGTTTTATAATGCACAGATGAGTAAAATCTTACGGTTCTTAGCTTCTGACTTGTCTCACTTAGCATAAGATTCTCAAGGTCCATCCATTTGTCACAAACAGCAGCATTGTGTCATTTCTTATGGCTGAGTAGTACCCCACCGTGTCCATGTACCACATCTTCTTTATCCAGGCCTCTGTCAGAGGCCACTTTGGGTGTCTTGGCCAACGTGAATAACGCCGCAGTGAATATAGGGGTGCGTCACTGTTCAACTTGTAAAGGAACATGGAAAATGGAAGATCTTGTGTAACTGTACACCTCAGTAAAGACAGGTAACAAATGGAAGCTGTAATTTGTGATCCATCCCAAATTTATGATCTCCAGTGTTAGTGGGGGCCTCTAAGCGCTGCACACGCACCCCCACCCCCATCCCCCTCACTGTTATCATGTGACTGTGCCTCCAGCTTAACAGAGATAGTACGGGGGTTGCAGGTGGAATCGTCTCGATTGTCTGGTTGCATTACTTCTCTATGTCCACTTGAGTCCTTATCTCCTTCTCTCCCCCTGCCTCCCTTCTTAGAAGAAAAACGCCCCCCTTTCTGTCGGAAGCCCGTCCTTGCACAGGTGCTCAAATCCTAGCCTCTCTCCGTGAACTTTCCCCTATATTTTCAATGTCTGTGGCCTACTTTCTCTCAGCATATAAACATACCCAAATCTCTCTCATCTTGAAAAACACCAAAAAACAAAAACAAAAAGCAACCACCCAACAACAACAAACCATTGCCCCCACCTTCTGGAGATGGCACTGTTCTTCAGAGCCAGCGCCCCCTTGCCTCCAGGAGTTGAAGCTCGTGGGTACCACTTCCTTACCTCTCACGGCTTTCTCCGGGGCTCCTGCTGCATGGCACTCTGTGCTCTCACGGAAGGTCATTTATCACCCTGAAATTGCCAGGTCTGATCACCACCGCGCAGTCCTCATCCTATTGGCAGCTCCCTCTTTCTGCAAATGTTCTGCTCCCCAGGCTTCCATGATGAACCTTCTTGGCTCTTACCCACTCTCCCTCAGTCTCCTTCACTTGCCTCTTCAACATGAGTGGTCTTGGAGATGGTTTTCTCCAGCTCTTGCCTTCTTCCCTTCTAAAAGCATCTGTGTTGTGGCTGTGGACACAATTCCAGTTCCTACCCCTACTAATCAGTAGCTGTGAGACCTTGGGCAGATGTTTTCCTCTCTCTGAGCCCAGATTCTGTAGCAATTGATGATAACGTCCGCCTCCCGTTGGGTTTGTGTAGAGGAAACAGTTCGTGGCAAGTGCTCTAGGTCATGACTGCCATTTAGTGAGGGCTCACTAGGCGGCATGTTTTCTTCTTTTTTCTCCTTTTGCTTCTCTTTTTACACATAAGGATAATGGGTATTAATAAATATATTGTAATGAAGGTTGTTGGACACAAGACCAGCTAAACAGAGGACCTATTCTCCTAACGTTGGTTATCTTTCTAAGAAAAACCACACTGGTACGATCACTAATTTGTTACCTGTGTGAAAATGCAACTTTCATATTGCTAGGTGCGGGTGGGGCATGAGAAGGGAAACTAATTTTCCTGTGTATTTTTCATTGTTTTGGTGTGATGAAATTGATTTTTACTGTTTACTATTTCAGAAATTTTGAAGAATCTGAAGATGAGTTGAGACAGGAAATAGTAGAATCCCTGGAGAAACTCACTGCTTCCGAAGAGGACGACAAAAAGGAGGAGGCTTCCGGTTTCTCTATGGACACTGAAAAATTAGGCTAGAGGGCAGAGCGTGCAGAACTAAAGGGAGGTGTGGAGACCATTTGTACTGTATCTAATGGGAAAATTTTTATTGTTGATGAGACCAAGGAACATCAACCACCAGTCAAAATATGCAAATGTGATTAGTTTTTTTTTCTTAAGCCATGTTAGTATCTTGCCAACGTATGAAACATTCAAACCTGTAGAGAATTTTTGTGAGTTTATTTGAGCTAAACTGACAAATAGTTGCTGGGAAGCGGTATCTCAACAAATTGAGAAATACCCCAGGGAATGGCAGTTTAGCACCTTATTTTATACTTCACAATCAAAACAGGAAGTGTAAAGGGGTTAGGAGAAATCCATTGGTGGTAGATTAGGGAGGCAGGAGAAAGCCAAGGTTGGGGGTGTGGTGGGAACCTCTGGGATTGGATAAAAAGTAAAATGATAGAGACTTCTACACAGGTGGGCACGGGAGAACAATTTACATGGTAACAATATCAATGAGGAGATTTGTGGTCTCCCCTGGTGCGGTGCCTGTGCTCAGGAGGGTCTGGAGAAAGGAAATCTGATGTCCCAAAGGTATGTTATCGTAGATGCAACAAGATAACAGACAGGCTCGGTTAAGGTAAAGATTGACCTTTGTTAGGAGAAACACACCGGCCTAGAAGGTGATTACCTGCCATGGACTGCTTTTAGTTAGAAGGTTTGACTTCAGACCATCCTGGGTGGTCACTTTCGGTCTCTGAGTTTGTAAGGCTGCCAGGCAGGCCTCCTCTGCCTCGGTGGGTTTCCTTCGCATGCGGCCCCTTTTTGTCCACATACCTTTTTTGTCCAGATAGTGTCTTTTTGGGTCCAAGTCATAAATACTTGTTTACTGTAAGGCTTTTCCAGTAATTCAAAGGACTTCCTAATTTTCCTCTCTAAATTTAGACAATAGAACTAGTTTTGGGCATTGAAAGCATTGCTTTCACTTTAAAATTTAAGAAACTTTTCAGATGATGTGTTAGGCAGAGGAATATGCCTCCCCTCTTCAAATGTGATCATGTGATGTTACATGCAAAGGGGCATTCATGTTGCAGATGGAATTCAGCTGACCTTCAAGCAGGGGGTTTAGCTTGGATTATCCAGGTGGGCCCAATGGAAGGGGGAGGAAGGCAGAAGAGGAGCAGAGAGGGCAGCGTGAGAGGGCTTGGCCTGATGCCGCTGGCTCTGGAGACAGAGGAGAGGCCTGAGGCCCACCAGCGAAAGCAGGCAGCGTCTGGAAGCTGGGACAGGCAGGGAAAAGGGTTTTCCCCAAAGCCCTGCCGACCCTTTGATCTTGGCCTAGTGATTTTGGCCACTTTAGGCTTCTGGCCTGCAGAACTCTAAGATAATACATGTGCATGGTTTTAACTTAATTTGTGGGAATTCGTTAAGACAGTGATAGAAAACTAATACAAACTCACTGATTTAAAATAGTGGATCTGCCATTTTATAAAACTATGGTTTTGACATTTCTTGTTATACTGAATATACTTTTTTTGAAGCTGAAGTCAACATGAGAGTAAGGCAATTGAAGAAGGTGAGAAATAAGGCATGTCATTAATTATATGCCAAAAGATCATTTTATTAGGTTTTATTGAATTATTTTGATAGTGTCAAATGTTAGGTTATACACTCATAATGGCCTTTTTATATATAGTGCTTAGCATGGTGCCAGAAACGTGTCTGAATGAGTAGATGCTGCTACAGTTTCCTCAGTGAGACTGTAAGCTCTTTGTCAGGAAACTAGACTATTTTTTATATTGATTGTACAGTAACAATCCCAGTGCTGAACACTGTGCCTGCAGCTTTGTAAGTATTGTTGATTTTTCTGCTGCACGGAGGACGGGGTTGTTCTATTCCTAAGTGGTAGAATTCTGCCTGAAATATCTGCTAATAAAAACAAAACCAAAATTGCACATTGATACCTTGCTGAACCAATAAAACAAAGGCGAGGAGGGGTTGGTCAGATTATTAGGTCTGCTGCGTATTTCCATGTGGCATAATTTTATTAACTGTGGGGAATGCATGTATCAGGGATGTGTCCAAGTCTTTTATGCCTTTATTTTCCTGGTGACATTTGAGGGACCATTCTTTAAAGTTGGTGTAGAGAGTCAGATTCTACCCTTTTAAGGAGAGTGCTCAGTATGGTCACGTCATGAACCTGGGACTATTTAAAATCTCTCAGCATTGTGTTAATTTCACACTAGGTAACACATGTCCCAAAGGATGAGCATCGATAATGCTACACCCCTTGTAGTGGTCAGTGTGTACACGTTTAATTTACTTTTAGGACATCATCTGGTTCAGATATACCCAACCCGCCAGTGTGTTCAGGTGATCCTCGTTCTGTCTGCACAGCATTTGAAAGAAGGGGACATGCGGCACTTCCTGAAAACCTCCCAAACCCAAAGATCAGTCCATTACAGTGTGCAGGGAAAATAAGGGAATGAACGTCTGAGCGTAAGCGGATTAGCTTTGCTGCAAGGATAAGATGCTCGGCTCGAGTCTCCTGTGGGTGACAGCCCCCAAGCCTGGTTGTCACGCACCCTGATTTGAGTTCCATGCTGTAGATCAGATAGAATTCACTGATATGTACACATACCTGCAAGGCTTTCCAACCCCTTCGGCCCCTAATTCACCTTACCCACCTTGCACACACCGTCACAGAATCATGTTCTAGAGACAGTTGATTACTGTTCTCTGCTTCTAGGCGTGGCCACATCTGCTACGTTGAAACTACCGAACAGACCTGTATGCGCTGTTAGAATATATTTGATGAGAGAAATCATGCATCTTTATGGATGTCAGCTATCAGATGGAGCCTTCTTTAAATGGTACTAGGTGTGTCAGGCCTGAACTCCCCTTCTAAGTGTCTTGGAACATTTACACACAGTCCCAGTGAGCACACAGCCCCAGAGCATTAGAGGTGATGCTTCTCCCAAGGCAAAGGAGGCCTTCGATGTGGGCGGGGGGAGCAGGAGAACAGTGGGAGAGGCGGGGCAAACCGCAGGGGTCTAACTGAGTCTAGTGTCTGCCTAACTCCTTGTGGCATGACGCAAGCGTGGGAAGAAGGCAGCTTTCCTCTGCCCTTCCAGGATCCTCCAGCTGGTCCAATAATTAAATCTACCTGAGACAGAGGGACAAGAAAAATAGCCGAATTTAATTACAGACGTGTGTATGGGAACCCCACATAGTGGGGAGGTTCAGAGACAGGAAGGGAGGATGGCGGAGACGTAGCATTCTAAGCCAAGGATGCCGAAGGCACCCTGGGCTCCGGGGGCAGGAGGGCCACTTGCTGCTGGACATACGGGCAGATGTTCAGTAACTGGAAGTTTGCCCTGCCTGCCTGCTCTATGGGAGAGGTTATAAACTTATTTCTGGCGATAACTCTGATTGCGGGCAAGGCCCCTGCATTCAAATTCTTGAAGGGAGCGGTGAAAGTTTCTCGTGAGCCCCACAGGGTCTCGACTGCCTTCAGCTCAACCGATTCACACGCCGCCAGAGGCACATTTGGGGAGTCTGGGTCTCCGCCCCTTCAGGAGGAGTCTCTGTGCCCCCTGACCGCTCTGGCACAGACAGGCTCTCGTTTGTCCATTCACAGCGCAGCTCTGGGCTCTAGGGGGCATTTACGTATCGTTAAACAACATTCTGAAAGCACTGATAATCGTACTGGCCCTATCTCATAATTTTGTCTACAGTTTTGTAAAATACCCTGAAAATTATTAAAATAAAGCTCTGCTTCACAAAAATGTTTTGTATGTCTGAAATATTTATTTAAAAAAGATATTTAAAAAACCTGCCAACCTATTCGTCTTGGGTACAAGAGGCAAGATGATTTTGTTGCCTTAAAATATTTTTTTTGCCCTTTCTTAAAAACAAATTTCCTTGGCATGTGAAGCTTGATGATGATAAATAATCCAGAACTGGGAGACTACGTGGGGGGTAGAAACATACCACACTGGGGAAGTACCCAAGGCAACGGAAGTCACTTCTTCAGATCACAGCCAGATACAGACGATGGTTCTGCACCTATGACAGCCGAGTCGCATGTAGGTACGGACAGACTCCTACACAAAGAACAGGCACAGGAGCCGGGGACAAGGATGGAGTCACCACGGCTGCGGGGTCAAAGCAGCACCTTAGGGAACTGACGCTCGGAGTTTCTCCAGGTGGTCGCCAACGTGGTTCCAACACTTTTCATGGTTTCGTCATTCAGGGAAAAAAAATACCTACCACCTGAGGAACATCAAAGTAAACACATGCAAATCATGTTTTTCAGTTTAGTGATTGATAAAAGCTATTTTGGAGAAACAAGTCTAAGAAATATTTAATGGAATTTCGGATTCCCTTCTTCCTTACCACACCCTCTACTCCTGCTCAGTTTTGGTTTCTTATCTCTGCCCCACGATTTCCTTCGGGTAGAGGGTTAGGCCGAATCCTGCCTCAAAGTCCAGGTGAGAGATAAGAAAGCCCAGGTTATAATCCTGATTTTCTCATTAAACAGCTTTGTGATGCTGAAGGGGTCTCGATTCTTTCAACTGTTCTTATCTGTAGCGTTGAAAGTAAACCTGGACTTTGGAGCATGTGTTAGCATTCCTTCCAGCTTCAGACGGCCTGCAGACAAATTAACAGTGCGATTGGGTGCGGATAATAAATGGCTGGCTCAGTCACTGGAGAGAAGACTGAAAAGGAAAAACACAGCTCTTTGACCTGCCCTCACACGAACCGGCAGCAGGCGGGGAAGGAGGTCCATTCACCGAACTAGAAGGAGCTGAGTAGGCACGCAGAAGATGCCCCGCGGTGTAGGTCCCCCAGCCACACTGCGCGTGCGTATATTCATTTTTGTCATGCTCGCTCTTGAGGACAGAAGTCCTGCCAGTTATCCTGGTTCCTGGCTACTGGTGCATAACCTGGACTCTCCACAGGGTGCCAACTCGGAGCCGAGGACAGGATTACAGAAGACGTGTACTATATGGCACCTTTAATTACAGTAACTTCTACCATTTCAAAGTACTTCCACCTCCTTTCCATGTTGGCATGAGAACTGAAAAGGCAGTGAGGACAGGCATTGCATTGTCCAGGCTGCAGATGAGGCTCAGGAAGACGAGGGAACAGCTTTAACATCAGATCGGAGTTCTGTGAAGGTGAAGATGAAGCTGAGGTCAGGCCTCGGCAGTCTAACTGCTAGTCCGGTGCTCTCTTCAAAACGCCACCTTGTTGTCTTGGAAGGCATGAGGCGGCGCACAGGGGCCGTGCACGTGGATCTGTACGTTCCGTGATCACCATTAGAAAACAGCTGCTTGCAATGCTCTTGCTCAGACTCCTGAAAGAGTAAAGCTGACCCCCAGCCTCTGCGAGGCGGAAATGCTCAGGAACACTGAGAGGCCCAGACCAAGGTGCTGGGCGCACTGAACGAACACCCAGCTATGGAAAGATCGCCGGCAGCACCCTGGGCTCCAGACGCCACCACGCACACCCACGGAGCAGCCGCAGTCTACTTGCCTTTTCACCGGAACCTGATTAGGCCTGCTTAGAGTTTCCTCTTTCTTTTAAGAAACTCACTGGACGTATTGGAAGAGGCCATCTACAATACTGTTGAAAATTTAGACGTACCAGAATGTTTCAAAAATGTCAGAACAACTCCACAGTCCTAATCAGTGATCAGTCCTCCATTTTTCTTTCAACATTTCCTTGTTTCTAAAAGGAAATTCTCTTTCCTGGTTACTAAAGTGGTTTGACATGTGAGATTTGAAAAATATGGATTCTACCAAAATTAAGAGTATTCGTTTTTATCCCTTTAAGATACATATTTTTCAGATTTTGAGACCACACACGAATCTAAAATTTTTACACTTAAATATGTAAGGTTATCTTTTCCATTTAGGTAATTTTGCCTTTTTTCCTTGAAATAAGTACCTTGCCTATATACCTAAAGTGCATCATGCTCAGGCTGACTTTATCACAAAGTGGAATGAATTTAGAAAAACATTAGCACACGAAGGCGTCTACCCACTACAGGACATCCCTAACTGGCACAGACACAGCGTCATTTAAATAGCTTCTCCACAGATGACAGGAACGCCACTTCAAACTCCTGGTCAGAGAACCTGCCCACAGAGGCGCGGGCGTGGCTCCTGATGCGCAGCCTCTCTTCCTCAGACAAGGAAAGAATGTGAGCCATGGTCTCGGCGTAGTCTTCCTCACCTTCCGCCAGAAACCCGGTGACTTCCCCTCCGTGAGGGACGACAATGTCAAGCTTCGGGCCCCCCGAGTTGTGCGCCAGGATAATGGTGCCAGCCGCCATGCACTCCACAACGCCTGAGGATGAGACAACCACGGGGTCTTGTAAGTGTTGGACGTCTTCAAAGGAACAAGAATGAGCAGAAATCTCTAAACATTGTAAGAGACTGATGAGAAATTTAATTAGCACCGTCTCATCAACACTGGGGACATCTCTGGGGAACGGACTTTTCGGCTGGTGTTGCATTTGAATTCTTACTGGGAAGCTAGGGATTGAACCACAATAATCCGTTCAAGCTGGACACCATCCCTCTGCTCCTCGGAGACCTCAGTCCACCAGTTTCCCCGCCTCGCTCCGGGAGTTTCCACCTCTCCCTCCCCACCAGCCCCGTAAAAAGCGGCGATAACAAAAATGAAAGCATGTGTGTGCACTAACACCCTCAGGCTGTCTCCAGGTCCTGAGTCCTCCCCTGCTACAGTCCCTTCTTTCATCTCCCTTTCACTTGAACTTCTGAAAAGCGTGGTCTGCACACACCCCACCGGCTCACCGGTGCTCAATGCTCAACCCACCACAGTCCAACCCTGCTCCTGCGCCTCCACCACACCTCCCTCGCCCAGGGCTCGAGTGCCTCCTTCCTCTGGGCCAGCATCTCGGAAGCACGGGAACTTGCTGCCCTTCCCTCTCCGCTGCAGGCTCTCTCTCCCTTGGCTTCCAGGACACTGCGCCCTGCTGGTGTTCCTCCTCCATTTCTTCTCTTTTCCTCCGCCAGCCTCCCTCCTCTGCCCTCCTCCGAGCTGCTACTATTCCGGCAGTTTGTACCACGGGCCGTAGGCAACCTTACCCACACCCACGGGGGCTGCAGTAACTACCTGGACAACAGCTGCTCCTCAGTGTGCGTTCCCAGATCAGGTCCCTCCCTGTACTTCAGACTCATATGATTGAGTGACCGCTAGACATGCACACACACGCCCCTCAGACAACGCACTCTACACGCTCGAACCCCGGCGCATCAACTGCCCCTCCAGGGCTCCCTCTCAAGGTGGATGCACCATTCGCACAACTGTCCAAAGCAAAACCCAAGGCAGTTGTTTCTGGCTGCTCTTCGTCCTCACTGAAACCAGCCAGCCAAGCACCAATCCTGTCCGACCCTTCTTCCGCACGTTGCTGGCGTGCTTGGAGCGCCGGGGCCGCCATCCAGGCTGCTGCAGCGGCCCCATCTTCCTGCCTTCCTAGCCTTGCCCTTCCTGCTCCTCACCGATCCATTCCCTGTACTGCAGCCACAGTGCAGTTTAGGAAACGGAAAGCTTTTAAATCCAATACTTAGAACCTCTGCATCTTTTCCCACTGGATTCACATGGCCACGTGAGCTGGCTGCAGGTCACTTCTACCCTGCCTCTCAGTTCCTCCGTCACTCTCCAGCCACGCTGAACGCTGGTCCTCCAACGTGCCTGCCAGCGCTCCTTTTCTGAGGCCTGTCAGTGGGACGTGCCTGCCCTTTGCTGGCTGCCCTCCCTCTTCCGCACGGCTAGCTTCTAACTGCTGTTGAGGTCCCGGCTTGAGTGTCACGTCATTTCCCGGGCCACTGTTCCCCGACCCCACGAGTCTGCATCAGGTGCTCTCTCTGTGCTTCCACATCGCCCTGCACAGCACTCGCCCGGCACAGCCTGGGGGTGTCTAACCCGCCCACCCTGCTCACAGCTGTGAGCCCCTGATGCCAAGGGCACCTCCTTCCTGCTCCTCAGGCATTCCCGGCACCCAGCCCAGCGCCTGGCACGGGCCCCGTACACTCTGCGGAAGGGAGCTCGGGAGTCAGACTCCACTCGGAAAGTCTGCGTCAGGTTCTCAGCGTAGGAGGCTTCACTTTTGTTCTTGTATTTCCCCCAACACCTTGCAGTATAAGGCACAAGCAGGCACTTGTGACAAGTTGAACCAAATTAGACACAGAACAGTACCTGGTTTCACACCCAAACGTGTGCATAACGGGAGGTCAGAGAAGAGAGAGCAGTTAGTGCCGGACCAGACAAGGCTACATCAAAGGGCGAGGAGACTTAGGTGGAACACTCACAATGGCATCTGGCAGGAAGAAAAGGAGAGGCCACTCCAAAAATGAGAACAGAATTAACAAACACAGCAAAGAATTTCGGGGAGAAGCCACCTGAAGACAGCAGTTCTCAGCTTCTGATGCAAGCAGAATCGATGGAGCTGTACCAAGATGCCCAGACCTGGGCCTCACGGAGAGTCGGACGGGGCCCCTCAGTGGGACGGGGCAGGGCCCAGGGACCTGTCCCCACCGCAGATGGGGGCAGGCAGGGAGGGGACTGCGGTGGCTAGGAGCCGGGGCTGCCTGGGTTGGAAGGCGGGCCTCCACCTCTTTACTGTGCGACTGAACTTGGGCATGTTCTAAACCTCTCCGTGTCTGAGCTTATTTATAAAACAAAAACTGCCAGAATGTTATCATTTTATCCAAACACGTTGAAGGACAGACTCACCAATCCCAAAATGCTCGTTCCACATGGTATGCAGACCGATCGTTCCTTCAGACAGGTAATTCTTCAGCTCATCAAACGGAATGTTTATTTTAAATTCCACATCTTCTTGAACGCCCAGCTCCTCACAAAGCCTCCTCAGTTGGTTTACCCTAAGTTCATCATCCTGGTTACGGCAACCTCCAATGAGGACAAGTTTAAGTGAAGGAAGGGACTCGGCCTTCTTCCTACTCAGCAATTTAGCAAAGGCTCTGATCTGCAAAGGATGGTTCTTTTCAGGCCTGAACTGGCCAACGGACACCAGTAAATGCCCCGGGGTCGTCTTCTTCTCCTGCAAGGGAATGTCCAGAAATGCCTGCACGTCGCAGGGCGGGTAAACGGTGTTAGTGCAATGCCCGACCCTCCACAGCGAGAGGATGTGGTTCAGGGTCCAAGAAGAATTGACCATGACCACATCGCTGCAAGAGCCCACGAGTCCATACAGGAAGGCAAAGAAATAGTAGTAGAGGAGCTTCCCCGTGCTGAGAACAGGGTTCCTGGTGATGAAGGCCGCGTTGTTGAACCCAACGTTGCGACTCTTCACCACGGAGAGCATGTCAGTGCTGATCGTGGGATAGTGCACATAGCTCCCAACTCGGCAACCGCCTACGTACTTAAACAGAGGCAGCGTGAAAGCGTAACCCATGGAGTCGATGTACACATCGGGCACACACTGCGTCAGCGCTTCCCAGCCGAGCAGAATGGACCCGAGACTCTGGAGCAGCAGTGTGAAGTGAGGGTAGAGAGAGTCTTCCACCAGGTAGCGCTTCCTTAAGAAAATGAACGTCACCGGGTGAGTTAACCTGATGTTAAATCTTCTGAAAGCGCCTTCCAGCATCTGCTCGCTGCTGACATTAACATCGCCGGTATAAACGACATAAACTGCTGTAGGGTACCTGAAACGGAAGAGTTAGGAAGGCCACTAGTTTAGGTTAAAATCAAGCCAAAAGTTGTAGACAGTTTTTTTCCTTACAAGCTTAGCTTATTTTCAGACTAAAAAAAAAAAAAAAAAGGTTTTCCACTGTTTCTCGTGCATTGCATTTGGACTACTGATCACCTTCTTTCCGGCCTACAAGTGGGGTGTTAGTCTGTAAGTGAGACTTCTAGTTCTTTGCTGCCTCCTCCACCAAGAGTTTCGCGGAGAGCAGACACAAACAAAAACTGCTGATTTATAGATGAGACGTTTACGTTTTCAAGAATTAAAAAGTACTTTGACAACTTTCTCAGTATAAAAATAGTAACAAAATATTAATAAAAAACTCTAAACACTGTATCTAAAGACACCTTTAGATAGGGCTGCAGATGCTAGAGCACTTCCCAGTGTCATCTCAGAAATGCAAGGCGGTTTTAAAAGCTAGACCTTGTGCCCGCGCTGCAGTAAGATACGCAGTTATAACGGGAATATGTAAAAGTAAACTGGCGACTTTTTAATGCTTCGGCCTCCCTCTTATTGTGTTTGTAATTATTCTTTAAGTCATAAAACATTAAATGTCTAGCATGAGCTACTGGATTCTGGGGATTCAAGGATGAGAGTCTTTATCCTCAGGGAGCTCAATCCAGTCGAGACAAGAGACATAAACTGTACAACTGCGTGCTACGTGCTGATAAAGAGCCACAGGATCCTGGGGAGGCCTAAAGGATGGGCATCTGACTGCTCCTCCCTAGCCCCCTCCCCGCGCCCAGAACGACCCTTTTAAAATGTGAAAAGGAATGTCATTTCTGGTAGCTTAACGATGGCACAAGGTCTTTGACACTATTCCCATTAGGAGGTGGGTTCTAGGTCCCCTCCCTTGGAGTAACAGTGGGCTCTGTGACTGCTTTTACCAACAAAATATGGCCAAACTGCCCCAGTTTCTGGACCCAGGCTATGCAGCTTATTTCACTCTAGGGCAGTCAGCTGTCATATAAGAAGCCCAACTATCCTGAGACCGCCACGGTGTGTGCAAGTCCAAGGCAGTCACCTGGAGAGGCTGCCAGGTGACAGGGATGCCCGGCCACCCCCAGCCGGTCCAGTCCTCTAGGCCCAGCTGCCATTTGTTGTGACTGTAACGTAGGAGTACGAGGGATTCCAAATAGGGTCGATCGGCGCCCCCCCTATGAGAAATAACCATAAATTCTGAAGGTATTAAACGTTGGGGTGGTTTGTTATGCAGCGAGAGATAATCAGAACATCATCTCTTTGCTTAAAACCCTGGGGATGAAAAAGGTGATCTGATCTGATCATGAATTCCTAACTGAGCAGGTCATGGTGGGTTTTCAGTCCTGCCCCAAGCCTGCATCTTATTTACTAAAAGGCTCATCTTTGCATAAGACAACCCCTGTCCACTGTGTCTGTACATCTAGGTCAATGCCTCTTGGAAACGCCTCTTATCAGACACAGCCTTCTAAAGGGTGACTGTCCTCAAGAGCTCATATAACCTTTTAAAATATCCTCACCGGAGGGTATTTTATCATTGCATTATCCTATTTTAATTTCTTATACAGCACTCCTCCCCATGTGATACTTTTCTCCTTTGCTTATTATCCTGTCCCTCTCAAATAAAATCCAAGGTCTGCAAGAGGGACTTGGTCTGTCTTGTTCCCCATTTACTTTCAATTCCTTTTACAGTACCTGAAACCGAGTGGGTCCCCCAAAATACTGCTAGGTCGAGTGAAAGGCATGTTGTAGCTTATGCTGAGTCAGGAAAGACTTGTAGAAATTCAATGAAGAGAAAAAAAAATTATTTGAAAAAGAAAGGAACACCATATGAAAAGGCAAGGAATCTGGAGAAAACGTGGTGCTCTCAGTTCGGTTTGCTGGAGCGGAGTGTACGTGAAGGAGCGGAGAGGGTGAGAAACAAAATACTGCAAAAGCAAGACGAGAAAGCACCTCTGTCATTCTCATTGTTTGGATTTCTTTTTCTGATAGGTGAGTTAGGAATGACAGGGGTTGCTGGGCAGCGCGTGTACAGATCTAAAATGTTGCCACTGCCTTCAAGAGTTAGTCTCACTAGAGAGAACGCAGGTGCCCCAGAGAGTTATGAGAATAGGGCAGATTAAGGCAGGGAGGGCTTCTAGGAGGTGGGGATGAAGCTGGGATTTAAGAAAACTCTTTGGCTTTAGGCACTTACGGAAGACGGAAGACGGGAGAGGAAGTACAGGGGAGGTGGCTGTAAGCCAAGACGACCCATCGACACAGAACTGCAGAGGTACAGGAATTACCTGTGAAGGTTTGGAACTAAATGAGGGGCAGCTGCCAGGAAGCAGAATAACCATGGACGGACGGACAGTAGTTTTTCTCGTATGATAAGACAATAATGGAACTGGCACTTTCCTATGCCTTTTCTTTTCTAAAAGGGAATCTAAATTCTAAAAGGGAAAAGTATTTTCGGGATGGGTGTGAAGGAAAAAAACCTAAAACATTCAACGATATGTATATAACACCCTATTCTTTCTAAGATGGCAACGTGCGGAAAACCATCCAACCGATAACGCGGTCAGAGCTAGAACCAAACAGATGCTCCATGGAGGCTGTTTCGGGTGTGCCCCCGCTGACCTAAGTGCCCCACAGCGCTTTCTGTTTAGCTGAAAAGTGAATTCCTGGCTCTGAATGCGGTATATTAGAGCATGATGATTCTGGGTAATGGTTTTGTAAAAGATGACACCAACGTGACAGACCAGCTAAGCAAGATGCATACCCACTTTTTCTGCAGGGCCCTCAGCGCGCACCACAGGACCCTCTCGCCCCCTCCGCCGGCATCGCAGTACGGGTGGAAGAAGGCAACCACCACCTTCCGGCCGGTCGGTGCCGAGGCTTTCTTTCTCTGTAGCGTGACTCTGACTCTCCAAAGTGTAAAGATCAAACACAAGCACAAAGTTCCACATACGATTAGCCCAGGGAAGAATAATGAGTAGAAAAACCTGAAACAAGAGGGAAAAGGTGAAACTTGATATAATGCCCATTAAACAAAAATAGGACCACAAAGTACATACCCACTTTATATATTACATATTAGTAACAGAAAATTTTTATAGCTTGCAAGTCTGCTAACGAAATACTCAGTTATTAAAATTCTAATGAGACAAAATATCCAGTGATAAAAGTGTAAGTCCCCTTTAATTCCAATCTCCACAGTAATGTTAGCAATTTAATATATTTTTCCTCCCTAATCAGCAGTAAAAATCAAGGTTGAGCTACCTTTCCCCTAGTTCAGCATGTGTGTTAAAGGATTAAAACAAATTTACTTATTAATCTCAACAAGATATTAGTAACAGCACCTGAGCATCACAGTGACAATAGGTAACCGCCCAAAATGTCTTCTTGAATGATTAATATTCCATTAGTTAAAAGTTTGGGGAAACAGTACATCATTTTTATTCTCTCACTGCACAACAAGGGGAACAATTTCTGAGGTGAGAGGGATGGAATTTAAATTTCTCCACTGCTATTTGGAGGTCTGCATTTGATTTGTTCACATGACCCTAAAATCACCGCCTTCCCTCATCTGCCTCTGAATGAGCTGCCAAAAGCCCACTGATGTGCCCCCTCACGCACACTAGTCAACCCACTCCCATGCTCCTACTAAAAGGCCCTCTGTTCCTGCCAGGTCGGCTGGGGCTCTGCACGGACAAGGACCCAGCCTCGCTCACCGCCACATCTCATATCCGGGCACAAATAGGTGTCAGCCGAACGCAAAATTTTATTCCCTCCTCAGATGTCTCTTCAATTACGTTGAAATAATTTCTTGTAACCCCTTTCTCTTAGGGTTGGTACCCAACTTAGTGTTTGTAATACCATGCCTACCCTTTATGAAGGATTGGACGGGCTTATAAGTCACAAAAACAATAGAACACTAAAACTGAAACAGTAAAAAGTCAGGGACCAGGGGAAATAGAGTTAGGGTGTGTTTCAGGGGAGAGAAGACAGGCTGGGGGGTAGGTACGCAGGCGCTACGTCTGTACGCAGTACCGAGCGGGAGATGGGGCTCGGGCTGCGTGACAACCCACGCAAATGTGGGCCTGTGCTGTGTGGTTATGTAGTTTTCATTGTCATACGTAGAGAACACACAACTTTTTTGGAAAATAAGTATCTTACTGATATTCAGTTTTGAAAAAAATTTCTCATGTGGGATTTCCTTATTGTGATCAAGCCCTTTACTTGAAGAGGTATTTCACTTGTTAAAATGATCTGGACTCAGGATAACTTTATATTCTTAATAATTCCTGAGGGCCCCATATAGCTCTTGTTTAACATCAGGTTTTCCCGACTCTGACGCTGTAGACATTTTGGACCAGATACTTCTTTGCTGTGGAGGCTGTTCTAGGTAGTAGGGGATGTTTAGCCATATTCCAGGCCTTGACCCCTGGATGCCAGTGACACCCTGCCAATCAAAACCGCCTCCAGACACTGGTAAACACCTGCAGGGGCAAAACTGCCCCTACTGAGAACCACTGGTTTACAGTGATTATATCCAGCAATATTTAGCATATTAGAAATGAAAGCTGATGAATTACAAATACATGTGAATTCATTTAAAAATGACAAGTCCATTACTTGTTAACATTTTTATTTTAAAGAACCTTGCATTTTCCAAACCAAAAAAGAAAACTTAGTAAGGATGTTGCTGTTTAAGTTTTGCAAATCTCTTTGATGTCTGGATTAACAGAAGACAGTGGATTCTTGGATCTGCTTCTGCATTCAACCTGATTTGTTGTTTTATTGAAGTATATGAAGAAAATTCATACTCACCCAGATATACAGAAAAAGAATATTTTAATAGCCTTTTCAGACAGTTGGGGGTATTTTTCTGTGATACTATACCAAATTAGAAAAGTGAGTCATTCACTCAGCAAAAATTTATTTGGCCACCATTACGTGCAAAGCATTGAGTTAGGGATATTTCAAATGACAGGGAAGAATATGAAGACCCTGAAAACAGACTTTCCCATTCAAAATGTTTTCAAACATTATTACAGAATTTGAAGTACAAGGGACAAAGATGAACAATACCTGAATTTTGGAGAGAATATGTAAATGCTGCTATTCAGGATGCTATTCTGTTAATTACAAAATTTCAACTTGAACTAAAAGGGCGGGGCAAAAGTAGGTTTACACGTGTGAGCACGCAAAACAGTTTCTTCTTATACTATTACTTAGTGATTACTGCATTATTTTTCATACGCACAACTGTAAACCTCCTTTTGCCCAGCCTGTATGTAGGGAGAATAGACTAGGTCTTCCTGTTTTATTAGTGTAGGGCAAGACAAGTAAAATACCACACTAGTTCAACAACAAACATGGGAAAAAAGTCTAGGAGGTTTCCAAATGTTAACAGTCGTTATCTCCGGAGGGCAGCATTCCTGGCAAATTTTCATTTTTGCTCATTTCCTAATTTTTCTGTAAGAAACCATCAATTACTTATGTAATAAAGATAAATGCAGTAATATTTTATATAACTGTCCTTACATTAGCCAGAAATAAAGATCAATGGACGATCAAGAAGCAGGGGATTCAACAAAAACTTTGTATTTAAGTGACTTATATTAACGAGAAAGAGAAACCAAGTCGTGAGAAGGAAGATCCCTTTTCTTAACCGAAAAGACAGACGTGACAGATTGGAAAAGGAGAAACAGTTAGGAATAATTTAACAGATTAATGGAGTGCAAACAGGGGAAAGAAAAAGTTGAAAAAGGGAGGGAAACTCAATCCCTCAGTCAGCACCGGGGCGGGCGAAGAAAAGGCGGTAAACTGAGTCTCTAACCCAGCCAGCTCCAGTCTACCACGAAGAACCCAAAGTGAAAGAGCGCTCACTAGCCTTAAGAAAAGAGGGTACATTCGTGACAAGGAAAGCGCTTCCCTGCAAACTTCAACTGCGTAGATGGACAAGTACCACCGCAAGACTGAAACCTGGGAGCCTACACCAACTGCTCACCTGAGTAAATCGCACCAACCCCTTGCGGCGGCCGCCATCTTTAGTCGACCCCAGGATTCAGGAAGCGCTTCGCTATTTCTCTTTTCTATTGGCTACTGAGGAAGCGTGCGCTGTTTCCCCGCCTTCAAGGGGCCGGTTCTATGTTTTAATTGGTTTACGATTGTAGCTTCCCACGGCCTTTCAGCCAATAGAATCTCTAGGGGTGTGGCCGAGTTTCTGGCGCGTCACCTACCGTTGCTCGGCCCATGGGCGGGGCTGTGGTGGGAGGTGGGATAGAGGGGGCGTGGCCGGTGATGGGAGACTTGTTCTCCCGCCCTTGGTCCCCCTCCCCCACTGGAACCCCTTGCTCTGAGGATCCCGCCTCTGGCTCAGAGCCTGCCATCCGTTGGACACCAATGGGAGGTCCTTGCTTATCTCGGATCGATTTTCCAGGCACTGAGTTCACACCCGAGGTGGCTGCGGCGTGTGAGGACTGCGGTTCCCCGGAGTCAGGCGCGGAGTGGGAGAGCGGACCCCGCGCGGGCGTCCGCTACACCGCACTTCCCCCGTGCCGCGGTGGGCGAGCCTTGGGATCGACATCTCTGGCCCCGGTCTGCGAGGCTCGCCCGCCTTCCTTCCCTCCCCGGCACACGCCGGACCTGAAGACCGAGTCCAGCCCGCACGGGCTCGAGGTAGCGGAGACGCGGGAGGGAGGATGGGCTCCTGTAGGGGGTCCCGGCTCGACCGAGGCATCAGCAGGCCGGCCTCCGGGTGTGGATGTGGGTGAGGGTCTGAGGCCCACCCTCCCGTCTCGCTCTTTTGCCTGCGTCCCCAACGGCCAGGGGTGCGATGACACGCAACTTTGAATTAATCGGTAGAGTGAGGGCAGCCGATCCCCATGTCCAAAATGCAAGGGCTGGTTCCCAGGCCCCGCTTCTGGTAAGAGCCGAACCGAAAAGATGCCGTCCACATCCCGCTCCTCTTCTCTTTGGGTTTTAACACCTCGCTGCTTTTTCACTAACCAGGTGACCTTTGGGCTGCGGACCGGATCACAGAAGAAATTGATTTCTCCGGGAGAAGATGCCTGAGCAGGACAGACAGATTACAGCTAGAGAAGGGGCCAGTAGGAAAGTAAGTTTCCTTTCCCCCCCGCACTGTGTGGGCACACTACCCGGTGGGCTCCCGACGGCCACCTGCTCACCTGCGTCCTCATTCCGCTCCTGAGGGTTCGCCGGGAAGGCGGTACGCCACAGCCCTACCCCCAGAAAAGTCAAAGTCTGGAAGAACGGCTCCCTTTAGAAAGGGCGTGTCTTTACCTGAACTGGTTTTCAGGAACAATTTAAAACCGGGAACTTTCCCATTGGTCTTTATGCTGGGGAGGTTAAGTGAGCGTTGAGTTGCTGGGTAAGAGCCCTACCTGCTCAAGACGATGAAATCAGTCACCTGCAGAAGATCCTCAGAGTTGGTGCGTAGACCCCTTTTTGGTCTCTCCAGGTCCTGCAGCTTTTTTTTTTTTTTTAAAGAGCAATTTCCAATTCATTTTCCTTAGACAAGTAACACGTTATTAGTACAGTCTCTTAAAGGGCGAACAGTACAGGAATATTTAGCATGAACAGCAGATCAAGTTTCTAATACTTTTGTATTTATGTCCGTATGTCTTCATTCGTTCAGTATTCATTGAATACTTACCAAGTTTCAGGTGGTGCTGAGCTGAGAATACATACATATCATATGTATTATATACATATCCAGAGAAATCTTTAGGTTTTGTGCAATTTTTAGCATTCAAATTTTTTGCTTTATACACATGAGATCACATAGTGTGTATTCTCCAGTCTTTTTTTCCCCCCACTATAACAATTTATTTTGGAGATTGTTTCATGTTGGTACCTAAGCATCTGTTGTGTTCATTTTAACCTCTACACGGTATAGAGGCATCTTAACTGTGTTTACTGTTTATCAGTGGGTGGCCATTCTGTTTGCTTCTTCCTCACCTCACCTCCTCGTAACAAGCCAGGCTGTAGTAGACATCCTTGTGCACAATTTATAATGCTGACACTTAAGCTTTTTTTTTTTTTTTTACAACAGACAGACACATAAGCCTAGTTTGCTGGTCTGAAGAGAAGGCTGTGCCTTTTCTATGGATTCCTGAAAGTAATTCAACATTATTGCATGTCCTGTTGTAGTGAGATCTGTCTAGGCTTTGGTGGTATAGAAATGAAATCTTGTGGATTGATGGGTGGGTGGTTTGGTCAACTGATGATTCTTAGTGCGATGACTCGGCATCTAATGGAGGTATGAGGAGCACACGGGTGGGGGAGGGCTGGCCTGCATTGAAGGGGAGAGAGAGCCTTCCAACGCCTGCACTGAACCCACCTCTCCACCCATCAGAAAAATCTTCAGCCTTCCAGACTAAGCTTAAGACCTGCCTCTTCCCTGAAACTTTGTAACTGCCTCTGCCCACGTTGGCCTCATCCTCTTCTGGATTCCTTTGATAACAGTAGTAGCCAACACTGCGGAGCTTACTCTGCAGGAGGCTCCACTGTGCCTCCTTCCCCCATAGAGAAAGTTAGCTCTCCAGCCTCCTCAGTGTCCAGTGTCAGGACCCAGTGACAGTCCTAACAGTAGCACAAAGTGTAGTTGGTACACGAGGAACTGTCTGGGGGGTGAGAGAGCTGGATTTCAGATGCTTCTTTACCTGACATCCCTTTTCTTCTCCATTGCAAAGATGGAGGCGGCCCTGCCACATGTTCTGCACTGATTCCATAGCATGGGGATCAAGGAAGTGTCCGCGTTCAAATGTGGGCAATAATAGTCTCATCTCTAGGGTTGGCATTATTGCCATGTGAAAATCTGGAATGTCTGTGGGTTTGTCTGTCTGTCTTTCTTTCTTTCTTTCTTTCTCTCTAAACTAAGTTAAAGGAAAAAGTCTGGACCGATCAAAGGTTAATGAGATAAAATCGAGGGCAAACCAGAGAGTGACGTAACTGACATAGCAAATAGGACTTTAAAAACAGCAGCAATTGTGCAACCTGTGCTTTTGGAATGTAAAAGGGTTTTTTTGTTGTTGTTGTTTGTTTGTTTGTTTAAAAACTCATTTCCTCTAGAAACTAAAAATTACAATGCATTGGGTATTAGAAATGTTTCAACTTGTTTTTAAAAATTATTAGTATAAAAGCAAGTTAACCCCATAACAAAAATTTGGAAATAAAGACCAAAGGGGGAAATTTACTTTTCTTCCAGCCACTCTCAGATCAGAATGGCTGTTGTCAGCATGTCTGTAAATGTCCTTCATTGTTTGCTTTTGCAGCATCTAGTTATGAAGTTTCAGAAATAAAAAATATGTTCTTGCTATGCAAAGATAACCAAAATTAGAATCTTTGGTCCAGTCTCTCCTTTCCACGCTGGGGGACCCCTGAGTCCCCTGCCCAGCCCTGCTGGCCATTGGCCTTCTCCGCTCCTCCAGCAGAGGGAGAGACTTGCTAGGGAAATCCAGGCAATCGCGTGGCTGGTACTGCTAGCAGTTTCTGGTTTCTGGTTGTCCCTGCAGATGCCTTTTACTTGTTCCTGGCTGACTTCCAGTGCCTCTTACAAACCATCGCCACTCGCAGCCAGCCTCGTGCTCAATCCCTGCCTCCTCTTATTCTCTCAACAAATGAAACAACCTCAAGTCTTACTGTGAGAAAATTGACACCATTGTGTATGAGTTTCTTCAACACTCCGCCTATCTCCCCCCACCCTGTCCCCAAGTTTTATTTGGAGGTACAAACTCTGGTCCCAGGACAGGCCTGCCTTCTTTTAAAGAGCCTCCTCACGAGCCCTGACATACAACTTCTTCTTAATGTTTCACAGGCCAGAATTTTGCAGAAGTTTTCAACATTTTAAGCTTAGATGACTTCATATTGTGTAAAACTCTAGCTGCTCATGTTCTCTTAGAACTGTTGATGTAAGAAATGTCCAAACCTGTAGACGGTTTCTATGAGTTTATTTGAGCCAACCTGATAACAATTTATGGGAAGCAAAACCTCAATGGATTGAGAACATGCTCCCGAGAATGGCGATTTGCTATTCACATTATACCTTACAGTCAGGAGGAGATGTAAAGAGAGTTAAATGAAATTCTTTGGTGGCAGATGAGGGAGGAGGCCGGAGAAAGCAAAGCAGGGAAATCTCTGGGATTGGATAAAAAGTAAAATGAAGAAGCAAATGCTTCTTTCACATTGGTGGGTGCAGGAGAGTTAACAATGAACATTTGCAGCACATCAGGGCCACAAGATACCAGTGAGGGGCTCCTTGTGAAACCGAAAAGTCGGCCTTCGCGATGCCTGGCGCTGCTGGAACCAATAAGCAGAGACAGGGATTGAGTCTTGGCAGGCGCTTTATTCAGATGGCCAGCCGTCTGAGAAGACGGCGGGTTTGTACCAGAACAGACCGTCTTAAATTCTATTTTAAACCGAACCTTTTAATGAGGAGAAGAAGAGTGTAGGTAAGGGGTTTGGAATTCAGGGGAAAAGTTAAACAGAAAGCCGCAGCATTCTTCTGTGCCCTGGGTGGTGATCCTCTCACCCTGGAGCACAGTGGCTCAGATGCCATCTTGATGGCTTGCAGTCCTCCCAACCTCCCAAGGCACAAAGGTGGAGCTGCTTCTGGTCTCCTGGAGTGTGTGTGGGGCGGGGGGAGAGGGGGAAAGGGGGGTCCTACCTTCAGTTCCTGAAATAATAGCTTTTAACGTACATTGATTGCTGAGCTTATTAGCTGTTATCTGAAACTAAAATTTTTCCAGCATCTGAGTCCCCTGTCATATCTAGATAATGATTTGCAAACCAGGAATGTACCCCTGGCCTGAACCGAGAATACGCTCCAAAATGGAGGAGATAGGGCAAGGCTTTTAGAGGCACACGTTGTAAGGAAGGAGCCGATGATCTAAGAGATGCAGATGCGTTCTGGGGCAACAAGACCACACACGTAGCTGACTCGGTGGTCAAGCAAGTGGAGTTTTGAGGTGAGCACAATGGGTAATACATGGTCAAGCATTTAGCAAAGTCCTGGTTTTAGCGCAGGCCTTTAGAACAAAAAGGGGTTGTTGGGTTTTTTTTTTTTTTCCATCACACAATTATAGTACAGGGATTGTTACTTCTCAGGGGTTGTGCAAGGAATATGCACAGTGAGCTGAGCCCAGGCGGACTCTGTTCTGCGCTCTTCGGGTGGTTTCAGAGCCAAAAGGGCAAAGCCTGCCTTGCAAGCAGTTTCAGAGCTGAAGCTGCAAAAATCCAAATTTGGGCCACAGGTTACCATGTTAAAGCTGTTACAAAGTACTCACCTGCTCATTTAGGTCATTAAGCCTACTCTTGGCAGTATTTGAGCTTAGACTCCTGGCTCGGAGGGCAAGAGAAAGCCGTGTAAGTGGAGGAGGAGAGGGCCAGCCCTGCATGGGGCATCTTCAGAATGGAATGTTGAATATTCGTCTGAAAGTTCAGTGTTTTACAGCACCAATCGCATTCTGATCTGTCTGTGTTTATAGCAAACAAGTATGTTTTTGCTGGGCATTCTCTGTTGCTGATTCGTTCAATAAATATTTATTGAGAAACTTAAGTATAAGCACCATTTTGGTGCTGGGAGTGCAGCTCCGGAGGAAGAAAATAGAGAATTGTTGCACTTGTGCAACTTACATCCTAATTGGGAGACAACGAACAAATAAGTAAAATATATAGCTTGTATCGGATGGCAGTTGAGTGTTCTGGGGAAAGTAATCAGGAAAGGATACAATAGTGAGTGGGGAATGTTTGAAATGTAAACAAGGTAATGAGGGGAAGCCACTGAGACTTGAGCAGACCTGGAGGAGCTGAGGAAGGGGGGGGGGTCTGGGTATGGGGTGTTGGAGGAGGAATGTTTCTAAATTAGGAAGCAGCCAGTACAAAGGCCCTGAGGCAAGCGTGGGCCTTGCTTTGTTCCGGAACCAAAAGATCAAACCAAAAGATCAGCGCGGTTTTAGCAGAGTGAGAGAGGATGAGGGGTGTGAGGATAGGTGGAAACCTAATGATGCCGCAGATTCTAGAAGGTTCTCTAGGTCATTTGAAGGAATTTAGGTTTCACTCCAAGTATAAGGAACTGCCCTGGAGGGTTTTTAGAGGATTGTCCTTATCTGACTTCCTTTTAAGGGCATTCAAGTTGAAGAGCGGAAGCCAGGGCTCCCTTAGGAGGTTATTTTAACAATGCAGTTGAGCCCCAGGCGGCTTGGACCCCGCTGTAGTGGTGGAAGTTAGGTGGCCGAGGTGGCTAAGGAAGGATGGGTAGCCAGAAAGTCCGATTAAGGGCTCTTATGGGAGGCGGGGCTCTGCGATCTGGCCGGCTGAGCCCGGGCAGACTGCAGCAGCAAGGGGAAGGGTAGGAGGGTTTTTACGGGTGTGTAGCAGACCCCTGCCCCCCCACCAGGGACCCTGGGGTATATAGGTGTTTGCAAGACAATGTCCTCTGTCCGGGAGATGTATGGACCTTGTTTCTGGGAAAAGTTCAGGGAGAGGGGAGGGGCAGTGAGGGCTCCACCGGTTTCCAGCAGGACGCTGGCGGCCGTGCGTCAGCAGCTCCTGATAACAGGGAAGCTGGTGGTCAGGTATTCAGCCGGTGACCGTACCTTCCGTGTTCCAGCGTAGGCGGTGGCTCAGGTCCTCCACGTGCCGGCACGTTCTAGCAGTGGAGGTGCTGAAACGCGGTTAGGTGCGGGGTGTATTTCGGAGCTAGAACTGACAGGATTTGCTGAACGTCTGCCTGTGGTTTGAAAGGCAATGATTCTTACCAACGGTGAGTCCAAGACTTTGCCTTGGCACGGGAGAGGAGGAGCTGCCTTTACTAAGATGAAGAAGCAGGGAGCGGGCGGAATATTGGGAGCTCAGTTGCAGCCAAGCTAATGTTGGAGATGCGTGATACATATCCAACAGGAGGTATTGTTTCAGCATTTGGTCAGGAAGTATGGAGTTTGGGAGTTGTTGGCCGTAGGTGGTAATTCTACTAGTTACCAGTAATTCTACTGGTAATTCTACTAGTTAGATCCGAGGGCCGAGCCAGAGCCACTCCCAAGGTTGGGGGACTAGGGGGAGCACCGGGAGGGGTGGGCACGTGGAGGCCAGCCAGCCAGGGAGCAGGGACAGCTGCCTAGGCCTCTGGGAGAGGCACTCGCCCAGGAGGTGGGAGGTGTCTGCAGGTCCACCTGTTGTTTCAGTGCAGCGAGCAGGCTCATCGGAGCACCGTGAAGGGCGGCAGGGGGCGTCTGAGGATGGGGAGGTGCTGGGAGGTGTTGGGTCACCGTCCAGGAGAGCGGAGAGGACTGGGCAGAGGTGTCTGCACTGCCGACGGCACCAGAACCCTCTCCCGGTTCATCGTCACGAACCAGCGTGGCTGGCTGGCTAGCCTTAGTGCGGTTTGCCGCATCCTTGCTGGGGTCAGGGAGACAGACTCGGGGTCTGTTGGCACGTGGAGGCAGCCGGTGTCGGAGTTGAGCCAGGCGGGCACCAGGTGAAGAGGGCGGCCAAGGAGGTCGAAGGTGCACGTGGCAACCATGGAATCGAAGTCCTGGCTTTTACACTTTGATGATCTCAGCCTCTGTGTCTCTCGGTGGCCCCGTCCAAGTCTTGTTAATTTAGAACCATTGTCGTTTTTCACCCCTAGGCCGTTCAGCCGAGCGCAGTTTTGTTTCCGAGCACTCCAGCTAGTGAGCCTGCCTGGGTGTTCTTCGTGTGTTTGTCTCCGGTCAGTACGCTGGTGTGGACATCACACAGGGCTGGCCGTTTTAGTTCTGAAGCCGCCGGGTCCTGGGGGAGTGAGGGGCAGCCACGCGGACCTCCCGGCCCACCAGTCCTAGTCCTGGGTGCCGCGGGCACGTCCTCCAGGGTGCCCCTCCCCCGTCCCAGCACCTGACGTGCGGACAACTTTTCAGTATTTTGAGACTGCCCTCCATGGCTCTTCTCTCCCAACTTGCTGATACAGTCCTGAGGGCAGCTAGTGTCTTCTTGTGTGCATCGCGTGTAAGTATTTGGCTCTCAGGCTCTAAATTTATTTATTTGTTAATATTCTGCCCCTGTGGGGAAGGGCAGGCTCTTCGTTCCCCTCTTTCTCTCCGTAAGGGAGCCCCCTCTGGGCCACCGCTTCCCGGCAAGCAGCTTAGTGTCAGGCTGTGTCACTCGTCCTGTCTCAGGATCCGGGACTCCTGCTGGTCTCGGGGGACCGGCCCCGTGGTTTTTCTGGGCGCCGCCCGGTGCGCCTCTGCTGGGTTGAGCAGGCCATTTTCGAGAGTGTTGAAATACTTGAATCGGATGTCCTCCCTCCAGATAGCGTCCTTTGTCCCGGAGGCTCCTGGTAACAGGAGCTGCCCATCTGCCCCGGGCCTAGGCTCCTCAGGTTGCAAAGGGTTGTTTGGGACAGCGAGGGGATTTTTGTTTTTACACGGAAAAGAGTCGCAGAAACTGGGAAGGTGGGTCGGAGATACCCAAGGTGAATTTTACTTTGGAAAACGGGATTTGCACGTACGCAAGGCAGAACAACTCAGGGGAAGGAGGTGCTCCGAGACCTGCAGTTCTGGGAGGGGTGTGTGAGAGGCGAGGGGGCCTGCCCTTGCGTTGCCATAAGGGGCCTAAATGCACCTGGAGTGTCCAGGTGGCAAGCACATTGCCGTCTGCCTTGCAGTCCGGCGCAGCCAGCGTCTGTTTAGCGGCCGGTACTCGCTCATCACCGTGTGAGGTCTGTGGGCAGAGAAGGCCTAAGAACCTTGTCCCGGGGAGCTTGCAGGGAGGGTTTCCGGGTGCTGAGCGCACCCTCCGCATCCATGACGAGTGTGGCCCGACCAGAGTGGAGCGAGAGGCTTGTCCTCCGATATGCGATCGATCTAAAGGCTGCCAGCCTGTGGCCTCGGCGGGGCTGGTGCTGGAGTCCAGATTGGGAGCGAGCCCTGCGGGAGGGTGGTGGCCCTCTGAGGAGAGGGGAGGCGGGACATAAAGGATAAGGAGGATTAGGTGGGGCCTGGTGGCCACCTAGGGGTCAGGTGTGAGGAAAGGGGAAGGAGCCAGAAAGAGGCGTCTGGTCCTGATTCCCCAGCCTGGGAAAGTGGCTGGAGCCCTGGCTGTTCTGTGGGAACGAAGGAGAATCCACCATCCCCCCCCCCCATTCCTCGTCATCTCTGCCAAACTGGAAGTGGCATTGCCACCCTGCGGGCCTCCCTTCGTGTCACCGGCTGTGATCGGTGGATGCCGAGCCTGGAGGACTCCTCGTGGGCTTATCCCACTCTGCCACTAACGTCTTCGTTCCTTGTAGCCCTCCCCTGGGTCTCCATTCTCCTGTCAGCCCGAACCGTGTTTCTGAGTCACAGATGCGGTCACGTAAGTCCTCTGCTTAAGATCTGACGATCTTCCACGGCCCACAGGACAGAGTCTTCATGAAGCCGAACTTCACGCCCTTTGTAACCTGGGCCCTGCCTCCTTTTTCTGGCTGTGTTCCAGGTCTGAGTGCCCACTGAGGAGAAGGACGTATTTTACAGTAAAGTATTTAAATTTTTCCGTAGCTCACGGCGCTAAGAGGATGAACTTTTCAAAAGCACTTGGGACGTGTGGTGCCAGCACTTGCCTTGCGAACCGTTCATTGCTACAGCACAGAAGCGTTTTCATGCGCGACCCCGCATCACCGAGGAAAAGTTGAGAGAAGGGTAGTAACTCATATTTTAAAAGGCAGGAGAGTTTTGGCCGGGTGGCTCAGCTGGTTGGAGCGTCGTCTTGTACACCAAAAGGTTGCGGGTTCGATCCCTCTCAGGGCACATATGTAGGTTGCAGGTTCGATCCCTGGTCGGGGCGTGTACAAGAAGCAACCAGTCGATGTTTCTCTGTCTCTCCCCTCACTTCAAATCAATAAATGTATCCTCAGGTGAGGATTAAAAAAAAAAAGGCAGTACAAAAAGATAAATGACACTTAGGGGAGGTTTCCCCTCAAAATGGCAAAAAGTTTCTTAAAAATGTGGTGCTTAAGGAGATCAGCCTCGGGTATCTGGAAGGCCTGCTTACCGTGCACAGTGAAGGAGACGTGAGGGGGCCAGCAGGCGTCCGTGCGTCCCGACAGAGCCTGTCAGGAAACGGGAAGGTCAGAGGTTAGCAAGCAGGAGTTGCATGATCGCAAGAGAGAAACCACGCAGGCCCCAGGCCCTTCTCTGCTGGCTTCTTTGTGGGGCGGGGGCCTGAGGCCCTTGGCATCAAACATCCCTTTGGGGCGCGGATTTGAATGGCATTTCTGGGAGGTGGAGGCAGGTTGTTTTTTGGCTGAGCACAAGGAAGGTAGGAAGCCAACCCAGACCCCCTTTGCAGTTGGCTTGTTCCAGAGCGTGTTCCAGAAGTGGGGCCGGGAGGGGCCCCATCCCCACGGAGAGTCTGGGAGGCAGAAGAATTGGCGGTTGATCCTTGGTCAGGGGTCCTTGAGGAGGAGGGTCTTGTAGGCAACCCTTCGAGAGGCAGGCTCCCCAGTAGCCTTGAGCAGAAGGGATGTGTTCTAAATGGCCTCACCGGCTGCACCCACCCCCGTGACACCCCCTCTCCCAGCAGCACCTTGTTGGGGGGGGTGAGTAATGCGGAAGGACACCAAGTGACTGTCTTACCAACTGGCTCGATTGGGTCCTCAGTGTGGGCGCTCCACGTCTCGTGAGTTTGCTCCCAGAGGTGTTGCTAGGATTAGCGGCTGGGGGAGGAGGCCATCCCCTGCTCCTTGTCTGGGAAGGGGCGGGGGCGGGAGTGGGAAAGGAGCCAGTGCGGCCCTGGGAGGAGGAGGCGGCCACCCCTTTACCGCACAGTCTGGTGTCTCTCTTAATCCTCCCATGGAACAAGGGGCACCTGAGAAGCCTGAATTGCGTGCTCGCTCCTGGCTGTTCTGCCACATAAAACCACGGAAAAGCCTTGCTGCCCAGTGAGTTTCTGCACCCAGTTCTTCCTGAGGTCAAGCCGCAGGTCCAAGAGCAAACACAGCTGCAGGAGACGTGGAGCTTTCTTACGCCTTGAAAATTCAAGTCGCGTTGCCCGGGAAATACTTCTCTCCCCTAGTGCTCTGCACACCGGCAGGCCTGGAGCTGTGGCGGAGGCGGCTGAAGGTATTCCAAGAAGGTGGTGGAAGTTCGGGAATCCAGAGCAGCCTTTCTCCCCTGCCTCTGGGCTGGGTTTTGGAAGGGCACGTGGCCAGGAGGAAGCCTCGCGTTCATCTCCTGGCCCTGCCTCCAGGTGTCCCAACAGCCCTGGGCGTGGGCATGTGTGGGCCGTGTGCAGAGTCCCAGTGCTGAAAGCAGTGTGGCGAGCGAGCAAGCAGGTACATACGCAGGTGTGCGGCCTGCCCAACTCCGTGGCTCGCTGCCCACCAGACTGCAAACGCCGGCAGCCTTTCCGGGGCTGGCTCAGGAGCCCAGCGGGGTCCTGCAGGGCTGGGAAGGTGCCTTCCCCTTTGCTAGGTAGGGGACACTTTCGAAGCATTGCCTTCGAAGGTGACCAAGTGTCTGGTGAAGGTGTGACCCCAGACACAGCGATGGAGAAAGCTGGGGGTGAGCCGCCCCGGACGCCTAAGCGGTCCTTCTTGGCGACTCTGCGCGACGACTCCCAGGCGGTGCTGCTCTCTGTCCGCCAGCGGTGGTCCTTCAGGAGGAGCCCCTCGGCCACGGGCACCCCCAGACCCGGGTCCTTGGAGGAAGGCTCTTCCCCAGCAGAGAAGGGAGAATTTTCCCAGCAGGTTTTGAACGGGACTCAGGTCAGTGCCATTGCAGAAGGGCTGAAAAGCTGGGGTGGGGGGCAGGGCTTGGATCCAGTTCACAGCTGGAGGTTTCTTCCACCTGAGGGTGGGGTGCCGGTCGGTGCGGGGGTGGGGTGGGGGAGGTGCATAAGAGGATGAACGCAGCACTAAGGCCATGGTCAAGGGTGGAGTCTCCAGAGGTGAAGTCGTGGTGGATGAATCTTGGGTTTTTATTGCTTCGTATTTTCAGGATATTTTTATAAGCCTTTGGAGAGTAAAAGTTTTCTAAAATGCAAATCAGACAAAAATGGATCCTCCCCCTCCTTTTTTTCAAAAATGGGAACCTGATTTTATTAACCTCCATAATTTGACTCAATAAACCTATTGAAAATGTTGCTGTAAGATGAAGCTGCTCTTAAGCAAATTAAAGTTTTGTAACTTTCAAACGTAAGGCAGCGTAGCGTTTTGTGAAAATGGTGCGTTTTCGTAGGAGTTCCTGGTGGGGCTGGTGGCCTGTGGGGGCTCTTCCTCGCTGCCTTGTGCGGGTGGGGGCAAGACTGGTTAGATACCTAGGGAAGCTTTCGTAAGTGCTGGGCCCCCTTAGGAGTTCTTTTTGTTTTTTGTAGTGTTAGTTGTTTAAAAAGTCCCCAGAGCTAAAGGGAATTTTGTGAAAAGAGATTTCGAATGCGTACTATACAATGGATTTATATAGAAAGACGTTTATAAACGTGCATTTATGCAGCTCATGGTCAGCTTTAATGTTTTTATCTCAGTGTCTAAGACAGCAAAATAGCAAAAAAATTTTTTGGAGAATGCTTGAGAGCACTTCTTGAAGACATCCAGACTTCTATGTCAGCTGTTTGAATGTGAAACTTCAATGATTCTTGATGGCCAGTACTCAGCTCACAGGACTAGGGGGCTGTGGGCGGCCAGCCGGAGGGCCGTGGCCGCTGTGGTCTCGCACGGGTCACGGCCGGACTCTGGGTCTGGCAGCTGACCCTGAGACTCCTTGAGCTTCACATTCTTCATTGCCAAGTGGCATGATAGGTCCTGCCTCACAGGATTGTGAAAACACTTTGCGGAGTACTGTATAAACGCAAAATATTGTTTTCTGCCAAAATTAGGATTTTTGCTAGAATTCCCACCTGTGAACCGTGTTCGATTCTCTGTGTTTGGTAGAACCGTGTCAGCCAGTTAATGTTTGAGCTCAGCTGTGCCTATTTTTTTAAAGCTCTGATTATAAAAGTAATGCATGTTTATTATACAAAATGAATTTAAGGTGCGACTTGAGGAATACAGAAAAGGGTAAAGAAATAAAAGCAACCCAGTGCCCCAGCTATTTACCCTTTACACCTATGAATATGCGTGTTTATATGTGAGTTTGTGTACATGTACACACATGTATTCTGTCATACATAGTATTACATACCTGGTACTTTTTACTTACTAGTTTGTGGACATTTGTGCACATACATGTCTCTACCATCAGTTTTATTTGTAGCTCCACTTTCAAATTTAGGATTATTTTTAGAAAGCATTCAGATTATCCTCCAGTGGAGGGGGCGCTTTGTGGTGGCCATGGTGGCTGGTTCACGATGATGAACGGGAAACTGGGCATCGGTTACGGCTGCGTGCGTGCACGGTTAGCAGTGGGTCCACTCCAAGTCTGTTAGGAACCCAACTGCAGGTCTGTTTGGGAGCCAGCTTACTTAGCACTCGGTATGTGGAAGGGCCCTTGCTCCTGTCACTTCATTTAACCGTCACCCCTCTTAAATCACCGTCCCCTTTTCTCAGACTGAAAGCTGAGATGGAGACGTTAGGTAATTTGCCAGAAGGATTTAATCCTGCACCTCCCTGAGGACACGCCCCTTGCTGGGCTATCGGGGTGTGGAAGTATTGTGTAACGTCCCGGCTGAGACAGAGTTTTGAAAATACCTGTGAGTGGGAGAGTGGCTGACCTACTGCGGACAGGGCTTGCAGGAGCGCGGTTCTCAGAGGTGCAGGTAGCCCCTACGAGTGGTAATAAAACACTTCGCAGCCCTGGCTGCGGTTAGAGGTTTTCTGTGCCTCTCTTTTACATTTCTTACCCGTACAGTTTAGATCGAGGTCATGGCGCTGAGCGAGCTGTAAGTTTCTTCTGTGTTTTGGACTGGCAGGAGGGGAAACATTTCTTTCAAGGCGTAGCTGGAGAACACACGAAGCCTGGGGAGGGCACCCCCCACCTCCGCACCGTGTGTATTCCTGTGTGTGTGAGAGAGAGGTCACATTTTCTTTACCCACTCACACACTGATGGGCACTCGCGTTGTTCCCGTGACTTGGATATTGTAAATAGTGTCGCAGGTCACACGGGGGTGCAGACGCCTGCCCATGGTTTCCTTCAGAGAAACTCCCGCAAGTGGGGTTGCTGAGTCATGTGGTGGTTCTGTTTTTAACTTTCTAAGGAAACTCCACACCGTTTTCCACAGCGGCTGCACCAATTTACATTCCCCCCAACAGTGCTTGAGGGGTCCGTTTTCTCCACGTCCTCGCTACCATTTGTTACCTTCTTGGTACCAGCGATTCTAAGAGGTCTGAGGTGGGATCTCCTCCTGGTTTTGATTTGCATTTTCCTAATGATTAGTGGTGTTGAGCATCTTTAACATGTACCTGCTGGCCATTTGTATGTCTTTAGAGTAAAGTGTCTGTTCCGTTCCTCTGCTCACTGTTTAATTGGGTTATTTGTGGGTTTCGGCTATTGAGTTGTAAGAATTCCTCATATGTTGGATATAGATATCCAATATATATATTGGATATTAACCCCGTATCAGATACACGGTTTTCCCATTTGTAGGTCGTCTTCACTTTGCTGTTTCTTTGGCTGTGCGGAAGGAAGCTTTTTAGTTTGATGTAGTCTCCCTTGTTTTTCATTTTGTTGATTGTGCTTTAGGTTTCACATTAAAAAAAAAAACAAAACATTAACAAGACCCTGTCGAGGGCCTTTTTTTCCTGTGTTTTCTCATAGGAGTTTTACGGTTTCCATGCTTATGTTTAAGTCTGTAACCAGTCGAGTCCATTTTCGTTAGTGGTGTAAGACTGGGCCCTGGTTTCGTTCTCTTACGTGTGACTGCCCAGTGTCCCAACACCTTCTGTTGAAGATTCTGTCTCTTCTCCACTGAAGCTCCTTTGTCAAATGTTAGTTGACTGGATACTATTTTTTTAAAGGGTTCATCCTCCACTTGTATTTCTTTTTCTGGAGGTTATTTTAGGTAGGAATTTCCTACCATGAATTTATAGAGTAGAATAAATTATAAACATTAGATTTATTCCTAAGTCTTTCAAAGGAATAGATAAATATATTTTTAGTGTATACCTGATTATAACTGTAGTTCTAGGCACAAACTGTTACATTCATTAGCGACAGGAGTGTATGTTTTTGTGTATAAAAACTACGTTATTTCATCAAACCAGATAACCGTGTGCAACTTATCAATAAAAATAATGAAAACCAAAAATAGTATGAAGTTCAGTGACTTTTACCATATAATATAAATATCTGAATTAACTTCGTTGGTGTAACATTTCTTCTAACCAGTGAATAACATTGCACGTGCCTAATGTAGGTCTTTTAGATCACGATCTTGGCAATGACATAAAGCAATTATGACCCTATAGTTCTCACCTAAACTGTTTTTTTCAAATACTAAAAGATATTCCAAGATACCGACGGTTGCTTGATAGTGACAGGCCTGTTACATAAAACTTCTTTGTTTGGGAGAGAGATTCTGAAGGAGGAAAAGCAATGCTCTCGATGGACAGAAGTCTGACGAAATAACGGTTACAACGCGTGGATGGGAGACGCAGTGGGGTTCTCCGAAGCCGCTGACAGCAATGCGGTGTGGAATGAGCAGGCGATGCCGTGGAGCGCTACTTGGAGTGGTCTTATAATTTGTGAATTTCTAAGTTTTATTTTGTCGTCTGTAGAAAACTCTGTGTTTGTACTTATGCATTAAGGTTTGTCAGTTTTATTTTTTGTTAATTTTACTTGTTCCTCCTGGGCAAATTAATGGGTATACTGCATCCAGTTTCTCCGTAAGGGTTAATGGTTTTTCCTCGCTGTGGTCAAGAGAAGAGCACAGACCATAAACCATCACTTGTACGAGAGTTCCCTGGAGGGCACACCCGGCACACCCACAGGGCCCTCGTCGGTGTTTTCTTAGTGGGTACAACTTAAATAACAATCACTGGAAACTCTTTCTGGGCCTTTGTTCAATAATGATAAAGGGCAGTTTGAAGGGTTAAAGTGGGGGTGGGGGAATATGTACACTAACTTTTTTTAAAGATTTTATTTATTTATTTTTAGAGAGCGGGGAAGGGAGGGAGAAACAGAGGAAGGGAAACGTGGATGTGCGCAAGATACATCAATTGGTTGCCTCGTGCACACCCCCAGCTGGGGACCTGGCCCGCAGTGCAGGCACGTGCCCTGACTGGGAATTGATCCAGAGACCCCTTGGTTCACAGGTTGGCGCTCAATCCACTGAGCCACACCAGCCAGGGCATGTTTTTTTAATTTAAATTTAAAAAATTGGAAAACACAGGGTAGGTAGGGCAAAGGTAGGTTTATGGTTGTGAGTACATGAAAACACAATTTATTTCTTATATTATTTGTATATTATTATTTATTATCATATTATTTTCTATACGAACAACTGTAAGCCTACTTTTGCCCCACCCTGTACATAAAGAGAGTCAAAAATCAGGATTTCCTCGCTTGCCCATAAATAGCCTCAAAGTTACGGACGATTACTTACACGTATGTACCCCTGTGAGTCTGCACGCATGCAGGTGTGACATGCGTCTTGCTTGCCCTGCTCACGGGGCTGCCCTGAGTGCCCTGGAGCCGGAGTATTGAAGAGAGCAGCACTGTTTTCTGCTGTGCGTGTTCTGAAGTTCCGGAGACGGCCAGAGGGGGGCAGAACCCAAGGGCGGAAGGCCAGGCTCGGCCACGGGCGGCGGGCTGCGGCACTCACCCCGGACCGCGCCGCTCCCGGGCTCCTTTTCTGGGCTTCCCTCTTGCTTTTCCGGGTGCTAGCCTCTTCCTGTAATTAGCATGGCTAAAAAGAAAAAGTAACCTCCAAAGTTGTTTTTTGTTTTTAAAAAGAGCATGCTGGACTTTGAGCTGGTGTCATTTAAACTCCAGCTGTTGCTTAAATGGGTGCGTGGCCTTGGATAATAAGTCTGTGAGTCTGTTTCGGCAGTGAAATGGCAATAAGAATAGCTGCTGACGGAATCACAGTGAGCGTTCAGGACGTAGGGTGTCATCCTCATAAAATAGCACCGAGAGTGATCAGCTGTTTGCTGTCACTGGGTGTGTGCACGTATGGAAAACATCAGGGCCTTTCTGTGTTTTGAATTTGCGAGAGTTCGGGAACACAGAGTCGTCTGGGGTGGAGGTTCGGTGTGGGAAAAGCCGCATACGTGCATAAGGTTTTTGGCTTGTAAGTGCTTAAGGGTGTTCAACCCTTCGGAGTGAAAGAAATCTCAAGGGGAAGTGGGCAGGTGGTGCCCTGTGTAAGGGGATCCAGGTGGGACTGAGAGACGGCAGAAGTGGCCAGTGGCCTCTCGTTGTATGTGTCGTGGCATTGCTCTTTGACTGTAACCACGGTTCTTTTCTACAAGACCTGTCATTTCTGGGCCTTTGTATTTCAGCCTGGCTTTGGAAACTTTCATCAAAACCTGCCTCGCTGTTTCCAGTGTCCTCATACCAGGTTGGCCTACCTGAAGGTCTTATTTTCTCCTTTCCTTGCCTGCTCTTGGTGAAGCAACAGCTTCTATTCCTTTACCTTTTTTTTTTTTAAGCCCTAGCATTCTTAGCAGATTCCATGTGACCTGGGTGCCTAGAGAGATAGCAAAGAACAGAAATTCATTTTGGGTTTTCCTCCGAAATCCCTCCCTCCTCTTGTGTTTCCAGTTCCTTCTAATCTAGTGCCTATTATATGAATAGTTTGTTTAAAATTCTAAAGTGGTCAAAAGCTCTTCCACACCCTGCTGTTGGGCCTGCACCAGTCTCAGATATTTGTCCCCAAGGAGTATGTATGGCTTAGTGAGAATCGAGGGACGCCAGGGCTTCCCCAAGGTTTTCCCTGGGCACAGAGTTTGTGTCCTTGGCCCACTGTCCCATACCCGTGACTGCGTGACGAACCCTGAAACCTACAGGTGTGTGTTTGAACTCATTCTGTGAGAGCTTTCACCACCAACGGCTGTCTGAAGAGTGCAGCGGAAAGCGCGCACACCCCCCCCCCCACGTGTGCGCACACAAACTGTCCAAACAGCCGGCCACTGTTAGGCGATGGCCCGTAACCCGCAGGTGCTTGGGTGTTTCGTAAAGTCCTGTTACTTGCGAAGCTTTGTCCTCCGTCCCTGCTTGTTGTTAGAAACCTGCCTGTCGGGAAGGGGGCCTCTGGGTATTGTTTGCTACAAACAAATAGCTCCCAGCACCTCTGCACACCCGTTTGGCAGGAACATCTGATCAGTAATCCAGGGATTAAGAGCCAGCATTGTGACTGGGGGTTTGGTGAGTTGCAGCTAGACCCAAGACCAAGAAAAATATGTTGGGCGGAAGGATTAGGTCTCATTATAAGGAGGCAATTTTTGCTTATTAAGGTACTGTGTTAAAGGGAATGTCTTTGGATATTTTCTTAGTTTTTCCCTCATCTTTTCCAGTTAAACATGTATTTAATTAATACCTGTTACAATCAGGTCACTGTTCTGGACCTCCTTTATGCTCACGTTATTTATTTTAATTTTTAAATTAATGATTAGCACTTGGTAGCACATGCATAAGGCACAGGAAGTTGTACAGTGAAAAGTAACTCTTCCTTCCTACCCCTGACCCCAGGCACCTGCTCCCTCCAGCGCCCAGCCCCCAATCCCTCCTGCCCCACTCTGCCCCCGTTCCTTACCCATCCCCCCAGAGGTCCTCCAGGCATGCGTTGGCATCTGTGCCTTTTCCCCCCACACGTAATGTCAGCCCTCTGCAGCAGACTTATTTTGGTGGTCTTCCCAATGAACTACACCTCCCTGTGTTTAAGTCCTTATGTAATTCCCTCCAGTATTGACTGAGCTTGGGCCATGCGACTTGGCTTGGACCCATGGCGAACTAGGAAGTGTGATGCAGGGTCAGGCTCCCTAGGTGCTTGCCCCGTGGGGCCTGTCCTGTGGGCAGGCACTCCATGACATGCCCTGTCAGAACCCACTGGCCACCAGCTGTGAGGCCCCCAACCTGCCGGTGAAAAGGCCCCATGCAAGAGGACTGAGGTCCTTGCCAGCAGCTTCCAGACCGCAGCCAGCCTCGCCTGCCAGGCCTGGGACAGGGGAGCCGGTGCGGAAGGGGAGCCTCTCGCCCCGAGCCATCCATGCCAGGACATGATGCGTGGCGGAGAGCGGGCTTTCCATACGGAGCCCAGTCCAAACTGAACAACTGTGCGCATTCGTTGTGAGCCACTGAATTCGGTTTGTCGTGCAGCCGCAGGTAACAGATACTATACATCCTGTGCCTGGCGTTTTTTCACCGAGCACTGTGCTGGGTATCAGCCATTTCAGTATTTACAGAGTCGCCGGGTTCTTCTTAAGAGCGGGACAGTATCTCCCTGTGTGGCTGTGCGGTAATTTAATCCCCTTACAGACCTGTATGTTGTTTCCAGTCCTTTGTTGTGTGCTTCCTTTCACATATGGACACATGTATGTTTACTGGCTAAAGTTTTCGATGCAGAGCTGCTGGGTCAACGTGTCTGTGAATTTGTAATTTTGACAGGCATCGCTGGGTTGCCTTCCAGGGAGCCGACCCTCCCGCTGGCTCTGAGAATCGGGTCAGGGGCGCCAAGGTGCGTGGCAGAAACGGCGCCGCAGCGAGGTGGGACTGCCACCCGCCTCCTTCAACGGTGTCTCCGTGGGTCGAGAAGCCCTCTGCCGTTCGCTTTTAATGAACCGCGCTCCCTTTTCTTTCTCTGCGTTTTACCCTCTTGTGCTCTTCTTGGGACGTGTTGACACCAGTGGCATTGTTTTCCGTTTTCTCAGGGCCAGACAAGCTGGGATATTTTAGAAAAATGTTAGCATCGAGCATGAAAAAAGTTATTTCTTTTTCTTTTAGATTCTGGCGAAACTGTCTGTGCCCGCCCGCACCTGCGAACCGGCCATGAAGCAGAGTTTCGCCTTCGACAACGTTGGCTACGAAGGCGGCCTGGACGGTGAGAGCCCTTTGCAGACGGCCACCGGCACCATCAGCCTTTCGGGCCTGACGGGCCCGTCATGCGCGGCCTCTGTTGAGAGCAGGATTGCCGGTTTGCAAGGCGTCGTGGGCGTTCAGGTTTCCCTGGACCACCGCAGCGCAGCCGTGCAGTATGTGCCCTCGGTGATGAGCCTGCCGCAGGTTTGCTGTCACATCCAGGACATGGGCTTCGGGGCCAGCATTGTGGAAGGAAGGGCCGACTCCTGGCCGCTCAGGTCCTCGCCAGCCCTGGAGGCCGTGGCCAAGCTCCGGGTGGAGGGCATGACCTGCCAGTCCTGCGTCAGCTCCATAGAAGGCAAGATCGGGAAGCTGCAAGGGGTGGTGCGCGTCAGGGTGTCTCTCAGCAGCCAGGAGGCCGTCGTCACCTACCAGCCTTACCTCATCGGGCCCCAAGAGCTCAGGGACCACGTCAATGACCTTGGGTTTGAAGCTGTCATCAAGAACAAAGTGGCCCCTGTCAGCCTGGGACGAATTGATTTCCGGCGGTTACAGGGCACCAACCCAAAGACGCCTCCCCCTTCTAACCAGAATGCCAGTAACTCCCAGGCGGCGGAGCCCCCGGGGAGCCCGCTGGCCACCCTGCAGCTGCGAGTCGACGGCATGCGCTGTAGGTCCTGTGTCCGCAACATTGAAGAGAACGTCGGCCAGCTCCCGGGGGTTCAACACGTTCGAGTGTCCCTGGAGAGCAGAACTGCCCAGGTCCAGTTCCACCCTTCCCGCCTCGCCCCAGAGGCCCTGCGCAAGGCCATCGAGGCGCTTCCCCCCGGGAGCTTTAAAGTCTCCCTCGCTGACGGAGCAGAAGGGAGTGGGGCGCACCGCGGGTCTTCCGCAGGCCCCGCCCCGAGAAGCCGGGCGCCAGGCGGGGGCCGGACCCTGGGGCTCGCTATCGCGGGCATGCGCTGTGCATCCTGCGTCCAGTCCATCGAGGGCCTGCTGTCCCAGAGGGAAGGGGTGCAGCGAGTATCCGTGTCCCTGGCGGAAGGGACCGCCACGATTCTCTATGACCCCTCAGTCGCGAACCCCGAGGAACTCCGCGCCGCTGTGGAAGACATGGGCTTCGAGGCCTCGGTCGTTTCTGGTGCGTAGCTGATGCGTGGGCCTGCGCTCACTGCCTCCCGTGGGGGCGGAGTTCTGCAGCCGGCCCTCGTGTGCTGGGCTTCTAGCACATGAGGAGGTAGCATTTCCACGTGCTTAGATTTTGCCTCTCATGGCTGGGACTCACGCGCTGAGGCCCTTGCGTCCTTATCTCCTGTTCGGAGCAGAATTCTGATTCCGGGGGTGGGTTGTTCTTTAAAAGTGGACAGCAGGATACCAGGCCCCTCTCTGACCATGGGACTCACTATCCCTTCCTCTGAAGATTTCTCTGGTAAACGATAAACTATAAAAATAACGTGGCCTTACTCTCACCGCCCGCAGCCCATCCCTTTGAAAGTGGGAATTTAGGGGAGGGTTCAGTGATGATTTCCTTCGAGCGCCCGCCCCACCCCCTGCCAACCTCATTGATGGCTGTGAGAAGACAGGTGTGGTGGCCATCTCCACAAAGCCAGGTGTCCACATATCTCGACGCCACCTCACTCGACAGGATTTCCGGGGTTGTGGCCATCCCTGCTCCCCGCTCCTCACTGACCCCCCACTCGCCGATTTTCTTGCATCTTCCTCCCATAGGAGCCCAGCACGGGATGCAGCATCCTTTCCACCGAGCGCCAGGACCTCGAGTTGTGGGCCGCTGAATGCGGGCCCTGCGGTGTCTCCCGGGAGCTTAGGTTGAGGTGGAGAGTTTCCAGGGCAGGGCTTGGAGGGGCAGGTCCTGTGTGGGCCCAGGTGCTGGGGCACATGAGCCAAGCTGCAGGGCTCAGGAAGGGCTCCTCTGGAGGGCCATTGGGGGTGTGCAGCAGGGCGGGGTGGGGCGGGAGGGGGAGGTGAGGGGCAGGGGTCTGAAGGCCTGAGAGGCAGCGCAGTGTGCTGGGGAAGCTGCAGAGGGGACTAGAGGGGCTGGGTGACGGTGGGGAATTCTGGCCCGCCCCACCGTTCTTCTGACATTGTTTCTGTGAGTGCCGACTCTGAGTACTGTGTAGCTTGTAGGTAAACAGCATGTTTGTATGAGAATCCTAGAAACTAACTTCAAAAGATACACACTCCAGCCTTCAGGCATCCCAGCTCCAGGACACGTGCTGACCTTCAGCCAGGGTGACGTGAGTCCAGGGTAACGTGAAGCTGGACGACTAAACCAGCCTGACGCACACCGGACCGTCACCGACTTACCGGAAGGGACTGTGCTCGTCTGCACGTAGAGAACTTTGCCACCCCCTCCCTGATCTCTGTGTTCTGTTCCCCTGTCCCTCCTTAGAGAAACCTCTGCCTCCTCTGACACCTGAGTCCCCCATCTTCCAGGTGGCCAGCACCTGCAAATGCGGCTTTCAGAGTGGCAGGCGGCCAGACTGCTTTCAGTTACAACTTGAGTGACCACTCAGAGTGGTGGGACAGTGCCTGGGCCACCTCAAGGGGCCTGTGTGTCACGCTGCATGGGGTTTTTCCCGTAGAGGCCGGGGCGTCAGCGGTCGAGCAGGGGGAGCACAGCTCCGATGGTGCTGCAGGGGACCCGTCGGGTGCAGTGTGGTCGAGGCAGTGAGGCCGCATGGGGGGCGGGGTGAGGCATGGTGCGTGGGGGCTGCAGTGCAAGGACGGATCTGTAGGACACCCGGGTCACAGCCACCAAGCTGGGGTTCAGGTTAAGCGTGGGGGGGCAGGCTAGGGAGGAAGGGGAGAGCCTGAGTGAGCCCCGGCTGAGGTAGATGCTGGCACACGGCTGGGCTTACAAGTTCTGAATTTTGGGGTGAATGGGGCTGGCAGTGCAGCTTTGAGCGGCGGGTGCCGAGGGAGGTGACCGAAGAAGACCCAGGAAGAGTGTGAGAAGGGAGGAAGCTGGGGCGGAATGCGGGGGAGGGCCACCTGTGGGAAGATCTTGCAGACCTGTGACAAGAAGAGGGTGGAGTCCTGGAGATAAAGCCAGAGGGTCAGCGAGCTAAGGGTCAGCTGGGAGGGGCTTGCTGCCTGCCTGCAGGGGCTCAGGCTGGGAGGGATGGTGGGGTGGACGAGAAGGAGAGGTGGCTGAGAGGCTGAAGATAAGGAAGGAGCGTGGGACGTTTTGTGAGGAACGGCGGGGCGTGTGGTAGTGTTTTTACTGTTTTGATCCCGAGATACAGGTCCTGCAGGTCAGTGCAAATGCAGGCTGGACTAGGGCAGTGAGCGTCTCCAGCCTCTGGCTGGAGCTTCGAGCTGGAGGGGAGAGGCCGGCTTGGCAGTGAGGAGAGCTCGTGGGCAGAGCCCGCGGGCTGCTGTCAGGGCGACTTCGCCGAAAGTCCCAGTCCCACGTGGTTTTCCGACCACCACCACGAGATACAGTGTTTCTCCTGGGGCAGTTTGCTGAGTTGCACTACTTTCCTGCCCCGCACCCCTCCCCCGCCCCTTTTAAAGGGAGTGGGTAGGTCAGGTGGCCTTACGGCCCTTTGTCTTTGTGCCAAGTGTCAGGAGGGAGGTGTTTCTTCTTTCTTTTTCTGTGTTTTTGTCTCTGTGTGTTTTTTTAAATAAAGATCAATAAGAAAAACACAATAGAGCAGGAAATCTTGCACTCAAAGGTGAGTCGTCATCTCCTATATTTGCATGAGGTTTTGACATCTTTCAACAGTGGAATCAGGTTATTGGCAGTAGAAAGAAATATGCGTTGAAGCACGTAATCCAGACTAATTAGATTTGATTAAACCTAAAAGAAAAAACAGTGTTTTTTCTTGGCCAGAATTATGAGAGTAACTAATTAGCTACTAATTAGTTCATCCTAAGAGGTATTTCGGGTATCAGATTTACCAAATAAAAATGTGGGACACCTAGCTATCTTTGAATTTCAGATAATAACAAATAATTTTTTGTTATCAGTATGTTCCAGATACTGCACGGGACATACTTACACTAAAACACTCCTCATTGTTTATCTGAAATTCAGCTTCAGCTGGACCTTCTGCATCTTACCTGTCCATCTTAGTCTCAGATAAACCGCGAGAGTGCCGGTGACTACCTTCTGTGGCCACTTAATGTTAAAGAGGCGTCATTTGTATTTGATTGTTCATTCTGGATTGAGCAGGAAGTCCTGCGGGACAGTCTTCAAACCACGTGATTTGTTGCTTCTCCTTTGAAGTAGCTCCCGGTGGGTGTGAAGGAGACGAGAAAGGAATTCATGGGTCTGTCTGCGCAGGTGGGTCGCAGGGTCGCCCAGTGGAGGCTCTGATCCAGGCTCTGCCGCATTTTGCTGTGTACAGTGCTCTCCCACGCATAATGCACACCCAAGTTTTTGGCCTAAACTTTCAGGGAAAAAACTTTTCGTTTTAATTTTGTAATTCAGTTTTTTATTTATATTATAGAACAAAAGCAATTACCGTATTCCAGGGTATTATTTTGCATACAGATATTGTCATTGCTTTCTAGAGTTACGCTTAAATGCATAAGCATAAAGAATTAGAAACATTTATATAGATACAGAATTAGTACTACCCATGTATAATACACATCCTTATTTTTCCCTCAAAAATTTGGGCAAAAAAGTGCGCATTGTACACAGCAAGATACGGTATTTACAGAGATTTTAAAGAGCTGAAAACCAGACAATGGGAAGGAAACCCAACCCAAGAGATTAAGAGTAGCAGAAGCCAACCCCCACCAAGGGGAGTCTGAGGAAGGGGCATTCCAGGAGCCCCGGACAGGGTCTCCCAGGGACAGCTGGTGACACTGCCACTACGAAGGGAAAGGCTGTGACCAGGAGGTGGGGTCCCAGTGGACAGATGGGTAATGCTCATTTTTCCTCCTTCCTCTACTATCATTTCCCACCATTTTTGAAAGTGTTTTTTCTTTGATCAATTCCAGAGATGGGGGAGGGAGGGAGAAAGAGAGGGAGAGCAACATCGATCGGTTGCCTCTTGTACACGCCCCAACTGGGGACCAAACCCACAACCTAGGCATGTGCCATGGCTGGGAATCGAACCCACGACCTGTGGGTTTGCGGACGCTGAGCCACAACCCGCTGAGCCACAACCCACTGAGCCACACTGGCCAGGGCTTCATTTCCCACTTTTTTACCTCCTGTGTGCCAAACTGAATCAGAAACCAGTTGACAAGGGAGCCTGGGAAAAGTGGTTTGCGGAGACAGAACCCTTGACGATGGAGCAGAGAGAGGGAAGGGAAGGGTCTGAGAGCTATAGGCAGGTGCCAGGCTTTGAACCTGTCAGCTTATTATGTTACCAGCCTGAAGGGGTCTGCTTGCTCATGTGCATCAGAGCCCAATGAGACTTGAGCAGGAGTTTGCAGCCAAGAAAGTGAGAATGTGTTCAGGAGATGGTACCGTGCCCAGAGTCACAGGTAGCTCGTGCTTGAAGACCTGGCTCCCTGATGGCTTCCAGGGGATGGATCGTGTGGAGGAAAATTGTTAATCGTGCTGACCAAGGGAACTAGGGTCTTCTCTGCTGGTTGGTGGGTGCTAGCTAGGGCTGGGTAGTTGATCATTACACTTGGTCTTGACATTAGCCACGGAGGTGATCTGTCCAACTTCGTAAGGATTTGTCCTGCGGACTCTTCCGCTTTCCTGGGTCAGAAGCTCAAACTCAGCTGAGGCCACCATGCCGTCTTTCGTTGGATTGGAAACTCTGTCTCTGCACTCAGTGCAGCAGGGCCTTGTCGTAAGACTCCCAGGGGCAGACCAGAACCTCACCATCCCAAAGGCTTAGCGATCAAGCAAGGGAGAGGGAGGTGGGTGAGTCAGGGTGTTAGGTGAGGACAATGCCAGTCAAAGGGTTTCTGCGCAGTTGCAGTTTGACAGCTAAAAATACATTTAGCCCTGGCTTCTGTCTAGAAAGCAGCCCTGCATCTGTTCACTGATTTTCATGGGTACTATTTTTTGAATGAATGACTAAGTGGATGGACAGGTGGATGGATGTATTACCGAACCGCGAGGAAAAGCCATCTGTCGTGTGTCACGCGGTCCCTCACCGCTGTGCGTGTGTGATGCCACCCTTGGCGCAGCACGTGCCGGGTCTTCCCGGTCCGGTGCTGTGCTGGCTGCCGTGACCTGCTCAGGGGCACCTCCCGTCTGCGTTCTCTGGGGGCGCAGATCCCAGAGACGAGTAAGGGGTGCGGTAGGTGAAGTGCTCTCGGGGTTTGGGAGGCAGCCCAGTCTTTGGTTGTGGGGCTCCCACAGACTTGCTGGTAGAGGTGGTGTTGGAGCGGGGCCTGGCTGGGGTCTCGGAATGTCTGGGGTTTCGTGGGGCACCCTGGGCAGAGGAGACGGCACAGGCCCACGGGCAGGCGTGCTGCAGGTGCGGCTTGAGAGCAGTCGGGCGGGCGTGGAGGGTGCTTGGGTAGAAGTGGCGGGAGATTGGGTGCCACCGTCCGCTGTCTCCGGGACCCCGGAAGAGGCTCTGCTTCCTGACTTTCAACCTTGCAGTGTGTTCCCTGCCCAGCAGTCAGCCTTCACAGAGATGTGAATTCGTCTGGCCTGAATTCTCAATCTTCAAGCGTCGGCACGTCGGCACACGCCACGTGTCTGCGAGCGTGGGCCTCTGTCGCCGTGGTGGGGGGTGGGGAGATGGTGACTGGAAACGCCCTCAGCTGCATGCTGGCTGGCTTGCACCTCCTGCGGTGAAGAAAACCCCCGACTGTCTGTTGTTCTGCTCTGAACGGTTTCTGACCTTCTGTCCCAGGCAACCGCTCCGGCAGCCACGTTGGAGAGCTCGCAGCGGCGGACGCCCCGGTGCAGACTGCAGCTGGCACGCCTGTGTCCGTGCAGGAGGTGGCTCTCCCTGCCGGGACGGCCCCCACCGTGCACAGCCCTGGCCCCTCGGCGGAGTCCCCCCTGCAAGGCTCCGCCTCAGCGGCACCACAGAAATGCTTCTTCCAGATCACAGGCATGACCTGTGCGTCCTGCGTGTCCACCATAGAGAGAAACCTGCAGAAGGAAGCTGGTGAGAGGCGCGCACCCGTGTCCCCCTGGGGGCGCAGCGGCTGGCTGTGCAGCGCTGCGGGCTCTTCCTTCCTGGTCTCCACCCACCGCATTTATCAGGAGCCCCCATGGCCCGGTAGCACGCGCCTCATGTCACAGGATAGGTGTTTGTCTCACGTCTGGGGCCACTGGCATCTGTTCTTTGGGGGCTGTTTAGTTTGCCTGAGATAAAATGTGTCTCCAGGTTAGCCCTGGGAACCCCAGGGTGGAGCTCACGGCAGGTCCCGCGAGCAGGCAGTCTCCTCAGTTCGCCGGTCCTTGTGGTGTCTTTACCTTTCTCCTCCAGTCCTGTCGACCTCTCACTGTCAGGTGAACAGAATAGCCTGCGTTGTGTGAAGTTCCCGTTTCAAATGCTCTGTCTTCTCGTCTCTGTAAACTGCAGAGTGTGTGTGGAATTGGCAAAGCCTTGTGTTTCAAACCACATTTTCAATAGTCTCTTAAACCTGACAGTGCAACAAAAATCCCGTCTCGATTTTTTGTTTGGAAAATATTTCAACCGTGGCCCTCCTCTGCCGCCAGAGTTAGAGAACTTTTTCCTCGCTCCAGTGGCTTCACGTGTCTTTCTGGTCTGCCTCCCTGGCTCTAGGCACCAACCCTGAACTAGGATGACACTTTTTCCAGCCTCTCTTCCGCTTCCTGGAGCTTTAGAATGAGCACGCTCACGTTGGGGTGTTCCGGGACTTCCCTCTGTCACCCACGGCCTGGCCATCCGGAAAATCGACCTCTCGGTGCCCATGCTCTGTCCCTGACTTGAATCCTTCGTTTTCATCCAGAATTGGCATTTTTCTAAAGCACATCATTGCTTTCATCCATTTGAATGAACTGTGCCCGCCCCTGCGCCACCCACCCCCACCCACAAGCTAACACAGTGGTGTTAGCCAGATAGTCAGTGGGGTTTCTTTTCCACTTCTGAAAGTGATCAAAAACTGGAAAACAGGACAGGAAACCATGTTGAAAGTTATTTTTCTTTATCTGAAAGTGACTGAAGAAAAAGTATTGTACAGGGTCCAGCACAAATAACGCCCCTTTTTTGCTACGAAATCTTTTACTACAAAATCGTAAGCGTGCAATTCTGTAACACAACACTATCACACTCCAGCACACCACGTGACATTTTAGGTGACATGTTCACATTAAACCTCTGAATCGTTACCCACATACTGTTACCCTGCCGACCACCCTCAACCAGGCGTTAACTTCGGCTGGGCCCGGTAGGTCTGTCACATAGCAGCCGTTGCTAGCTGCAGGCTGGTCCCTTGCTTTGAGGTGCACGTGCACGCTTGTCTTTTAGAGCCTGACCCCAAGGGGCCCCCCGGCCAGCAGTGCCTGCATTGCCTCAGAGCTGGGCTGACCGGCAGAACCTCAGACACCGCCCCAGACCCCGCTGAACCGGTCTGCTGTTTAATAAGTCCTCAGGCGGTTCCTGTGCCCACGAAAGCATTAAAAGCTTTGTTCTAGAACAGCAGTTTACACGCTTGGCTGTACATGAGACTCACTTGCGGAGCTTCAGAGAAGGATACCTGGTGCTCACCGAACGCTCTGACTCAGCGGGTCTGGGTCAGGGGCCAGTGCGGTGCTGGTTCAGAGCTCCTCAGGCGATCCTCGCGTGCAGCCGGGTTCGAGAGCCGCTGTCCATTCGAAAGGCCTCCAGGGCAGATGCGGGGTTTTTGCTGGGCTGTGTTGACCACCTGGGAACCTTGTAGAGGGTCACAGCTGTAGCTTGGTGGTTTCAGGTATTCTCTCCGTGCTGGTTGCCTTGATGGCTGGAAAGGCAGAGGTCAAGTACAACCCGGAGGTCATCCAGCCACTGGAGATAGCGGGGCTCATCGAGGACTTGGGCTTTGAGGCAGCAGTGATGGAGGACTACAAAGGCTCCGACGGCGACATCGAGCTCCTCGTGAGTATGCCGACCCGGCTGGGGCTGGGCTGGGGCTGGGGGCTGGGGGCTGTAGGCCGTGGGCTGTGCCCGGGGGCCGTGGGCTGTGCCCCGTCAGCGGCCCCCTTCTGCGTCTGTCCTGCGAGCCGTTGCTGTTGGGCATTTTTGTTGGTGGTGAAGCCCACAAGGGCTGGTTTTGCAAAGGAGTGTCTGTTATGTCAGAGAGTCACAGGGGTGAACCCCCCTGGGCACGTTCAGGTACGAGGAGGCAGAGGTGGCGGAAGGAGGAAGATGAGCCTCGTTGAAGCGGCGGCTGTCCTGAGTTGGTGGTTGGAGGGAGTGGGGTGTGAACGCACTCCACAGAGCCTGCGTGGAGGGAAGCTGGAATGTCCGTGGTGCCTCGAGGCGGGAGGCGGTGAGCCGGATGGAGAGGGCTTGCACGTAGGCAGGGGACGTCTGCAAGGTGACGCTCCACGGCGGGGGGTCTGCGGGGAGCACCCCCACACGGCTGCTGCCAGTGTGGGCGGGTGGCAGGGGTGGAGGCCGCGGCGGGGCTGCCTGTCTGCCCTTTGACACCAGCTGCAGTGAACGAATCGCTGAGAACAGCAGGCATGTCTAGCATTTAGAATACGCTATGTTCACAAGCACTTACGTACACAAAGCTCGTTTTGTGTAAATAAAGCAGACGTGGGAGAAACGCACGGAAATCGAGGAATGTTGTTTTTCTCAGGTGAAGGGTCTTTTACCTCCTTGCTGTGTCTAGGCGTTGCCGTGGTGAGTGAATGTTTGGGGAGAAAGAACCAAGGACGCAAGCGGCACTTGGAGCTGCTGATGGGCAGCGTCTCTGGGGGTCCAAGCTGCGCCCTGGACGGGCCTCCCCGCGTGTCCGGCCACTCCAGTCGCCCCCGCTCAGGCCCTACTGGGGGGGGATCTGAATCGAGAATATTGTGGGGAGAGATGAAACTAGAGCACTCTTGTTGTTGTCGTTGTCGTTGTTGTTTGCTGTGTTTTTTCCTTTTTAATGAAGCAGTGTCAATAGTTGTATGATCACGTGTTCAGACACTGGATGTCTGCATTTAACGGTATTCTGGGAAGCGTTGGCTGCGGACTCTTGGAGGAGTGGGTTGTCTGGTCTGCTGCCCCATTTCGCGGGGATGGAATGTTCCGCTCCTGTTTCTCGAGTGGGGACACACAGCCTGGTGTGACAGAGCGGCAGAGCGCCCGCTGGGCTCGACTTCCCGCTCCCGCGCTGCGGGGCTGTGTCCTCACCCGCTCTGTGACTGCGCCCCAGGGCGCTCTCTGCAGCGGTTCGGGGGCACAGACCCTGAGCCCCGCTCTGCCCTTCCCTGACGCGTGACTGTGGACAAGTTCCCACACCTCTCGGGGCTGGGGGTGCTGAGGCCGCTTTGCAGGGTTAGTGTGAGCAGGACAGTGCCGGGCAAGTTGCAGGTGTGCGAAGAGTGGTACCTGTTATCACCACAGAAGTAAAGGGAGAGCTTACAGGCACCGTTGAAATAGCTGTAGACCTTACAAAGTTCTGCCGCGTGCCCCTGCCGGCTGGTAAGCTCCTGGCCTTTCTGCGCCTCCCTCTCCGGCCTGTCCCGTGGGCCCCACACCAGGGTGCGTGCACTTTGATCACAGGTGAGCTCGCCTCTCCTTTTCCCTAAGTCCACGTTGGACTCTCTCCTCTCTTCTAGTACTTGACGCTGGGGTCACTGGTGCAGATCTCCAAGGGCAGCTCTAGTCTCGGTCTGGTGCTCACAGCCCTCCCGACTGCCCATCAGGTGCTGGCTTAGTAACCTCCTCCTGTCGGGCACCCAAGAACCTTCACGGGGACCCAGCCAGCGGGGTGCGCTTCCCGTGCCCTGCCACGGTCGGCTGTTGATGGTTGCCTGCACACTCCGTGCCTCTTGTCTTTTCCTGTTTTCTCCTTACTTTCACCTGGAAGTACCCTGTCCACACCCTGAGACCGCCTCAGATCCCATCAGCTCAATCACTCAGTTTCTAAATTCTTCCCTCCGGTCGACAAGGAGCTGTTGACACTCTTGCCCTTGGAGTGAGCAGAGCCGTGTAGTAGAGGGGCCTCAACAGCAGCCACAGACAGGGGGCCAGCAACACTGGGGACCGCGGAGAGTGTTTCGAGAGCCCAGGGGGCGTGGAGAGCGGCACATCCTGACCCTTTTGAGGCAGGGGAGGTGCATGCGTTGTGAATTCTGGAGCTGCTGGTGAGGCGACTGAGACGGAGGGTGGGTGGCTGTGAGGGCCGAAGCCAGGCCTCTGTCGCTGCCGTCTGCTTAGTCGAGTGGCTACATCTCGCGTACCAGAGCTGCAGGGGACCCGCTGCTTATCTGCTTGAAGCCCCTGGGGTTTGGAGGTGGGAGTACGGGGACTTGGGGGGCACTGTGGAAGGAGGACAGGCTCGGAGGCTGTGGCAGCCCGTGCGCCCCTGGATCCCGGGTCAGCGGGATTTCTGTCCTCTTGTGCTGCAGGTCACCGGCATGACCTGCGCTTCCTGTGTTCACAACATAGAGACCAAACTCATGAGGACGAACGGCGTCACCCACGCCTCCGTGGCCCTCGCCACCAGCAAAGCCCATGTGAAGTTCGATCCTGAAATTATCGGTCCACGGGATATTGTCAGAATCATTGAGGTCAGTCAGTCATTTGACAAATTGTACCCACCTTTAAAAAAGAAAGTCACCTAAACTCCTTTGGTTTTTCCAGTGGAAGTAAGGGGAGTCATTTTAAAATAAGCTGAAGTTAAGCGAAAACAAACAGATATTCTAAGGGGGAAATTCAGTGAATGGGTAAGAAAACGTTGGGGAAAGAGACGCTATTGTTTTAGCTTCAGATGTTCCTGGGAGACGTCGGTGTCACCCAGACACCTGGGACAGTAGAGGGGTCAAATTGCCTGACTGTACTTTCTAGGTATGATTCGTGTCTGTACCGGTATCTACGGAGCAAAGAAATGTTGAGCTATACTGCATGTTGCCACTTTGCTAGGCCTGCTGCATAATGGGGCGATTGGGTCACTTCTCCCTCGGAGGATCAGTTAGGAAAGTGCATGTGCTCCTACCGCTGTTCCCCCTGGGTTTGTCCACAGACGTCCTGTCCTCGTTAAGGTCTGTGCGACACCACGCTGTGAGTGGGGGAGCAGGGGTGGGCGTTCTGAACGGGCCAGGACAGTCACAACCAGACAAGATGAACTCGCACCGACCAACAGCAGGAGTGAGTGAAGTCGAGTGTAGTTACGAAGTGGAGCACCTTGTAGCAGGGCTAGCCTTTAATGTTCTCGTCATGGTGTGTGTGTGCGCGCGAGCGCACCGCGTGCATGAGAGAGACGTCTGTCGCATGGCCGAGCAGAGCGTTTTGGTGTGCAAATTAGCACCGCTGCTCCGCACTGCTGGCCAGTGCCCTTCGCTCAGAGGCAGACGGCCAGCTTCTTTATCAGACGAGGAGAGATCCCAAGCGGGGTTGAGTATTTTGCTCGCTGATGCCCAGCTAAAGGTTGCCGGGTTGGCTTTCAAACCCGCCTCTTCCCTTGCCACGCTCGGCGGTCTTTCTGCCTCTGTTGCCTCGCAGGTCTGTGCCGTGGCGCTGGTGAGGCTCAGCCATCAGACGATGCACGGAGCAGGGGGCAGAGGAGTCAGGGGCACCCTGCGCGTGGCCCGGTGCCCTTCTCACGCACAGTGCCCGTGCCGGCCTCCGCCGAGCCCACTGAGTGTGGCGCGGCCCCTCTGTCCTTACTTGGGGAGTGCTGCCAGTGTCTGGCCTCCCTTCTCGTGATTCTGGGGCATCTTTTCCTTGTATGACTAGTCCGGTATCAGTCGTAAAAGGGTTTGTCTTGAGATGGTCTTTCTCCCACCATAACTAATTTTTGCATAAAATCCCAGCACCGGAGTTCCGAGGCCCCTCTTCACATTGTGCTGGCTGACAGGACATTTGCTGGCAGCTTTTTCTGTGTATATTCGTGAAGGGTGTGAATATACATGGTGATCAGATCAAATAAGGCAGAGAGGGCAGCAGAGAGAGGCCGTGAAGGAAATGCTCGAGTGAATCCCTGAAAACAGCACCAGCTCGAGGCGCGGCCTCTGTCTGGTCCCAGTGGAGGCCATGGCAGGCTGGAGGGGGCGCACTGAGCCTAGGTCTTCTGATCAGGCTGTGCCCCGTCGTGCCCAGTGACAGCAGCTGACCATGCTGCGTCTGGGAGCCCTTGACTCAAAAATTCGGAGCTTGCAACTCAGCACTGCTCCTCTTCGGGGCGCGCTGCCACTGCTTCCCGGAACCTGCTGCCTGCGTTGGCGGGAGGAGCAGGAATTGCCGTTGGAAGCCACCTCCTCCCGGGCGATGCAGCTTCTCGGCGTAGGTGGTGCTGATCCTCCGAGAGGGATTTGAGCACAGAGTTGCGGGAGGAAGGCCAGCGCACTCCTCCGGGGCAATCTTAGGTTACCGCTCTAATCTCAAAGGACGTGCAGCCCTTTCTCCCAAGCACGCTTTAACCGAGCGCCTCCTCCGTGTTTCCCACCCCTCTCTCTTCCATAACAAGGACCTCGGCTACGGTGCTTCGCTGGCCCAGAGGAGCCCCAGCGCCCATCACCTGGACCACAGGATGGAGATAAAGCAGTAGGTAGAACAGAAGGGATCGGCTGAAGCTCCTGTCTCCTTCTCCCCGGGCCTGACCCTGCCTCATTCCGTGCTTATCGGGGTCCCTGCTGCCCGGGCTTCCCACGGTGCCCCCCGCGCGCATTGGCCGCCTGTGCCCTTGTGACGTGAACCCTCCAGCGCCGCCCGCGAGGGCTGCTGTGATGGAAATGCTCCGTGTCCGCGCCGCCCGGTGGGGTAGCCGCTGGCTGCTGAGTGCTTGAAATGCACCTCAGTGTGACTGAGGAACCGAATTTTTAATTGCATTTCATTTTATTTGATTTTGATTTAAACAGCCACCTATGTCTGGTGGCTACCAGACGGGATAGCCTTTAAGCTGGAAGGAAGGGGGTGTGGATTGTTTTCTTGCCCAGTATTTTAAGACTCTGTTTGGGCTCTAGAACTAGGACCCAAGGGCACGAATCGTGGCCAAGTGGAAAGAAAACGGCCTGGGAAGCAGGAGGCCCGAGCACGTTCGTTATTTCAGATGTTCACATGGTCGTTCGGTAAATGCAAGGCCACCGTTGCATGCGGGCACTGCACCAGGTGTAGGGGATGAGGAGAGCATCTCTGCTTTTGCGGTGCCCACACCCCTGCCAGACGGGAGGGTGAGCACGGGCTCCAGTGAGGGCTGGGAGGCCAGTCCAGGAGGCTGACCAGCAGAGGACACGTGATCTGGTCCTCAGAGAACGAGTGGAAGTGTGTCCCGGGCTGAGGGAGTGGGGGCATCGGGGGGAAGTGAGGGTCTTCCAGGGGCACAGGGGCAGGGCGGCTCCGGGGACTCCTCGGTGCTTTGCTGTGGCCGGCGTGCCTGCGACGCAGGAGGGACTGGCAGGAGAAGAGAATGAAAAGCTAGTGAGGGGCTTATTCTAGGGACCTTGGGTGGCTGCCCGAGGGTGTGGGACCGTAATCTCAGGCAGCGGTTTTCAGACTGCAGTTCGGGTGCATCACTTTCCCCGGCCACTTGGTTGGCATTTCATGGCTGCTGACGCCAATGCGAGGCCACAGCTGTCACTTGATGGCCGCCCCCTGTCCCCTCCAGTCCACCTCTGGTTTCAGTGAGACAGCTTCCCTGCTCTTTCTGACTCCATTAGAAGTGTAGTCTAAAAAGCAAGCATACAACTAAGTTAATACTAATAAAAGATTGCTTGTGTCTCCTTTTGGGGGGAGCTTGTGTAAGATTGCATCTTGAAAACAGACGGCCACACCTGTAGGGTGAAGGTAACACAGCAGCCACAGGCAGGCATGGGCTGGTTCTGGACATCTCAGGAATGTCCGTGCTGCGAAGCGCAGACCTTCAGAGGCTCCCGCTGGTGGCCCGTGTCAGGGAGAGAGCCTGCCTTGCGTCTATAGCCCTTGGCGGTCTGTCCCACACGTGACAAAGGCAAGCCTTAAGCCGAGTCCTCAGGAGGGGCCCGGCCGGAACCCCAGCGGCGGGTGGTAGGTCACCTGTCCGTGTCGCCCTTGGCTTCCAGGTGGAGGAATTCTTTCCTGTGCAGCCTGCTGTTTGGCGTCCCTGTAATGGGGTTGATGGTCTACATGCTGGTGACCAGCAGGGAGCCCCACAAGTCTACCGTCTTGCACCACAACATCATTCCGGGACTGTCCGTCCTGAACCTCATCTTCTTTGTCCTGTGTACCTTTGTCCAGGTGCGTATCGGAAAGGGGCCACCCCTCCACCCTCCGTGCCTGAGCGTAGCCAGCGCTCTGTCGCTGCCTTCCTCATCCACCCCAGCCAGCTGCAGCCTTTTCCCGTCCTCTGACCAGCAGCGTGGTGACCTCTAACTCAGAGGACGTAAAAGACCTGCTGACCGCCGGTGGTTGATGCCTCCCCGGCAGGGCAGCCCCCGTGCTGCAAGGGCTGGTGCCCCGTGCTCTTTGGCTTGCTGTTGTTTGCCTGAGGGTGCCTCTGTTGTTAGCAGCGGCCGTTGGGTCGCAGGGAGCTCACGCTTCTCTTTAGCATCTTATCTTGGGTGACAAAGGTGTGGTCCTGAGGAAACTATAATTTAAAAGAGACAGGCCTCGTGGGACTTCTGGTCTGGGGGCAGCATTAAGGAACTAGCCGCGATTCTGTTGGGAAGTGTGGCCTCCCTATATTTTGGAATATAAAGTAAAACTCCTGATTTAATAATGAAAAGTTTAAGGCTATCTAGGGACAAGTCTTTGTAGGCTAGATTTGGTTTTTTTTTCTTTTTTTTAAAAAAAGATTTTATTTACTTATTTTTAGAGAGGGGAAGGGAAGGAGAAAGAGAGGGAGAGAAACATCAGTGTGTGGTTGTCTCTCACACACCCCCTACTGGGGACCTGGCCCACAACCCAGGCATGTGCCCTGACTGGGAATGGAACCAGCAACCCTTCGGTTCACAGGCCAGCACTCAAGCCACTGAGCCACACCAACCAGGGCTGTATTTTCTCTTTAATTTGAAATGTAATGCACATAGATTGTAAACAATCCCAGCCACAGTGAAGTAGAAATAGAAAAGAGGAAGCTACTCTTTGCTCGCACCCTGCCTCCAGCCCGATGCCGTTCCCCAGGGTCACCTTACCATTCCTCGTTGGGTCTTTATCTGCATTGGTGGTATTTACGTGTGAGTGTACGTGTGTCTACAGCCTCACATAAGGCAGCCACAGTGCATTAGACGTGCTGATTTGTAACTGGCTTTCCCGCTTAATCGAGTGATAGGGGCATCCTTCTACTCCAGGGCTTTGCAGATCCACACATTCTCGTTAGGGACCACGGAGCGCTGGCCACGGGATGAATGAGATGTGATGTGGGTCACCATTGTCACCACTCTCCTATCGAGGGACGTGTAGCTGGTGTGCTTGGAGTTTTAAAGGTCTCCCATGCCCTTGATTATCCGTTCCTGTGGCCACCAGTCGCCCGAGTCAGGAAACACATTTTGAAAACGTTGGTCACAGAGGAAAAAAATAGCCAAAATAGTCAAAATCGGGGGTGAGCCCAGGGTATTCGCCAGCCCCAGGGGCCTGCGGGCCTGCGCGTGCTCCTTGAACAGCAGGCCCTGCTGGTCCCAGCTCACCGTTCGCCCTCTGCCTTTCAGCTCCTCGGCGGGTGGTACTTCTACGTGCAGGCCTACAAATCACTGACGCACCGGACGGCCAACATGGACGTGCTTGTCGTGCTGGGCACGAGCGTCGCCTACGTCTACTCGCTGGTCATCCTGGTGGTGGCCCTTGCCGAGGAGGCCGAGAGGAGCCCCGTGACATTCTTCGACACGCCCCCCATGCTCTTCGTGTTCATCGCCCTGGGGCGCTGGCTGGAACACGTGGCCAAGGTAACTGCAGCTTCAGGCAGAAATCGCCGTTGGGGCGGCCCGCAGATCTTAATTCATCCGAACACCGTTTAGACTTACTAATTACACGCAATCTAGAGAGAGACTTTAAGGTAATGGGAGACCTGCCTGTAATTAGGTGCTTCCATCACTAAGCTGCAAATTGGTTGCTAGTTCTGAAATCCCAGCTAATCTGGTAAATTATTCAAACTTTTGTTCAAGTGCATCGGTCTTGGCAGGAGCCCTGGATTTCGGGTCAGAGGTCACGTGGTCCCTTAGTACCTGCGCCGTGTATGGCTCCTCAGCCCAGAAGTGCGCACCGCCACCGTAGGGCCGTGCCAGTCGGAGCACCCCGCACGGCGCTCAGCGTTTCACCTTGTCTTGTGAACAAGGGGGCTCTGGCCCTGGAAGAAATGGGACTGAACTGGAAATGATCTGTCAGTGGGTAGACTGGTCCTGTTTTTTCTTTCTCCTTTCATTCTGGAATGTAGTTCATTGAACTAAGCGGCATTGGTGCGTGCAGCGTGGGAGGACCCGACTGCGTGTCGACCCGCAGCGTGTCGCTCCGTGCGGACACGCCCTTTGGTCTGCTGGGTCAGGGGGCAGCCGTTTCCTGCAGGCACCCATTTGCAGTAGCTCTTCTATTACCTTCTGCTTATTTCTTAGAGCAAAACCTCAGAAGCCCTGGCCAAACTCATGTCTCTCCAAGCCACGGAAGCCACCGTGGTAACCCTTGGCGAGGACAACTTGATCATCAGGTGGGTTGCCTCAACCCAGAGTCCTCGGTCAGTGTCTGTCTGGGTGACACGCATGGAACGCCCAGCGTGTACATGATACTGCACGAGACCTCGTGACGGTGGGCGAAGACGCCCACCTGTGGGACCTGTGGGGTCCCTCCTTCGGTCCAGTGATGCGCACCGGGCACTGAAATACCGAGAGACAATCCCAGGTTCACGGGGGCATGTGTGTGCCGGGTGTGGGTGAGAGGCACCGGTTTCAGGAGAGGAAGGCCTGCGCTGGCCACGGTCAGGGGCAGCTCCGCAGGGCACCCGGGTGAGAGCCAGGCCTTCCCCGGGATGGAGGATGCAGGAGGCGGGCTGAGAGATGGGTTTCAACGCTCCCAAGGATGAAAAAGGAAGTACCAGTGTTTTTCTTCTTCGCAAAGTTGGCCGATACTAAAAATAACAATTATTTTTTTATTACTGCTGAGCCTTATATGGCATTTACTGTTTGCCATCTCTTTGTACTTAACAAAAAAACAAAACAAAACAAAACAAAAAACCCCACAACTTGTGAGTGCCCTTATTTTGAAGGTGAGGACAGCGAAGTTGTCGCCCTGCTGCTTCCGGGTGAGGGGTGTGAGCTCCGCAGTGAGGGCCAGTCTGCCTTGCTCACGCTGCGTCCCCGCACCTGGTGGTCGCCAGGAGGGCGAGCCCCGGCAGGCGGCTGTGCGTGCGACTGGGGGGCTATTTGTCGCAGAGAGGAGCAGGTGCCCGTGGAGCTGGTGCAGCGGGGCGATGTCATCAAGGTTGTCCCAGGGGGGAAGTTCCCAGTGGACGGGAAGGTCCTGGAAGGCAACACCATGGCTGACGAGTCCCTCATCACAGGTCAGTGGCCTGTTTTGCGCTTCCTTCGGTCGGGTGCCGGTGCCAGCGCTGTTGCTGGGTCTCCCGAGTGGGACTCGGTGCCGACAGTGGCCTCGCTGTCCCCCTGCAGGCGAGGCCATGCCCGTGACGAAGAAGCCCGGGAGCACGGTGATCGCTGGGTCCGTGAACGCGCACGGCTCCGTGCTCGTCCGCGCCACCCACGTGGGCAGCAACACCACCCTGGCTCAGATCGTGAGGCTGGTGGAGGAGGCTCAGATGTCGAAGGTACAGGGGAATATAAGAAACAGAATCATTTCTGCTTCCTCGTCGTAGAAAATCACCCCAGGAGTCCCACCGAGGCAGGCAGACACTGGGCGGAGAGGTCGCGAGGGGGCGGAGGGCCCCAGGCCCGGTCCGTTCCCGCGTGTCCGTGTCGTCAGCGGCGGCTGTGATGGACCGCGGTCTCGGTGTTTCATTTTCACAGGCGCCCATTCAGCAGCTGGCCGACCGGTTTAGTGGCTATTTTGTCCCGTTTGTCATCATCATTTCAATGTTGACGTTGGTGGTATGGATTATCATCGGTTTTGTCGATTTCGGTGTTGTTCAGAAGTACTTCCCTGTAAGTTGAATGCCGTGGGCTGGGTGGTAGTTGGGTTTCAGACGATCTGTTGCCATGAACTCTGTCCTTCCACGCCTTCCCCTCGTTGGGCCTTAATTACGAGCTATGTTTTGTGGGCTGGCTTTGCGTGCTGGCAGCAAATTTCTGAGCCGGGGCGGGACAGTCACTTCACTTCAGGAGGCTTTTAGTGAAGATGGCCTCTGTGTCCTCGTTAGATAGTTTCACAGACTTGCTCTCAGCTGCAATGCTTAATTAAAGCGTTTACCTGAGGCAGTCCTGTCCATTTGGGAAGTTACAAAGCACACACCCGCAAAATGTTGGTCACTTCAGGTTTTGATGGTATGGTAATGTTGTTTAACGCATTTTAAGAGAATTATATATATTCTTGCTGTCCATGTTCATAAGTATCATCTTTAACCTTGCAGCTTCCCAAGCAAATGCTCATAGCTTTTTAGTGAATATTTATTTATTACGCATTATATATGAGGCAAATGGAATAAGCATTTTTGAGTTTAAAAAGTGGATGAAGACTACTATCTTAAGGAATGTTGTTTTAGCAAAATTATAAAAAGGTGGAAAATACCAAAAAAAAACCTTTTCTGCTTCAGACATCCACAGAGATCAGTGATTCCCCGTGGGAGTGGTTTTGCTGCCCCAGGGGCACTTGGCCCCATTTGGAGGCACGGCCGATGTCGTGACTGAGGAGGGGAGGCCACTGGCACCCAGTGGGTGCAGCCAGGGAAGCTGCTCACTGTGTCATGCGCCAGACCGACCCCACAACAAAGAACACCCTGGCCCCAAGGATCAGTGGTGCCGAGGCTGGGGAACCTTGGTGCGCAGAAAAAGCTGATGGCCCACCTGCGGTAGATTTGATAATTGCCTAGTGAATTGAACGGTGTTCATCTTATTTTTAAAAATATCTCACATTTAACCCAGTATAATGCGTACCCTAGAGCCCTAGGGTAAGAAACGGAACTGTAGAATGGATCATATTTTTTAAAAAATATTTTTACCTGTAATTAGAGACATATCATATTCTGGGGTGCATGCCATTCACAGAGATGTCATTTTCTCCCTCAAATTTCCTATCTTGAAATGAAAAATGCCCAAGCTGTACGCGTTCTGACATTCGAGGAGGACTCGGTGCGGTTAGGGGTAACCTCTGACTGCATTCCTAGAATTTGCCCCTGGCTGCCCAAAGCTTTGCTCGCGGTGGGGGGGGGTGCTGCGCGTTGGCCTGTGGCGGTGGGGAGACCCGGCCCCGACCAGGTGGGACGGGTGGCTTCCTGCTGTTGCCTGCCTTTCCATCTTACTTTGGCTTCTTTTGTTTTATCTGCATTATCAGGGAGGATGCTGACAAACGAGGTACTGCATGTTCCTTTAAGATACTGTCATCGCCTTGCTCCCTGAAAGTCCTCGTAGGGAGAAGACTCAGGTCACTTCTAGAAGTCCACCCAGTCCCGTCAGAATGACAGCTGCTGTTCTGATAAGAATTACCGTTTAAACACACACACACACACACACACACACACACACACACACACACCATTTTTACCTCTAAGAATTGCTTTATGTCTTAAGACAGCATGTTCATCTACCCAAGTCCAACTGTTCCTATGAAAATTAAATGGCCCTTCAGTAATATAGCTTATTTCGGAATCCTGCTTTTCATGGTCTGAAGAATAAAGGGTGGATGGAAGCTAAGGAGGTTGAGTTCTGCGTCCTTGATTTGGAAAACATGCCTTTTATTGTAATTAAGTGAATATAGTGTCTCCTGATTATATTCCAGAGACTCTAGCCATTTTAAAAAATAAACCAGGATGACCCAGGATGTCAGAATGCAAATAATAATACCAGTATGTGGCCCCATGCTTGGAAAGGAGACCCTGATTTTGTTTTGGGGGATTTACAAAAAAAAAAAAAAAAACAGCAACGGTTTAGGCTTCCGTGTGGTTTTGCATTTCACTCCCCATCTGCCCCTCTCTGCTCTCCGCAGACCCCCAGCCGGCACACCTCCCAGGCCGAGATGGCCATCCGGTTTGCCTTCCAGACGTCCATCACCGTGCTGTGCATCGCCTGCCCCTGCTCGCTGGGCTTGGCCACGCCCACGGCGGTCATGGTGGGCACCGGCGTGGCCGCCCAGAACGGCATCCTCATCAAGGGCGGCCAGCCTCTGGAGATGGCCCACAAGGTGGGCCCCGGGCGCCAGGGCTCCTGGCCGACCTTCGGGGTCTTGGCTGGGCTGCTTCTGTAGCTATTTCCTACACGATTTTATTTTTCTAACTTAGAGGACTGGTGACAATAGTATCAGTGCGAATGTCACGGGAAGAGAGACACCGGAGAGAAGCCAAGGGGCTAGCAGTGTGCACTGAGTAAACAGGAAGCCAGGGCTGCGGGACCGTGGCCACCGCAGCAGCCGCTAACCGTGGCAGAAGTGACACTTTGTGAACGGCAGTTGATTTAGTCTGACCGGCCGCTCTGAGGGGGTGCTCATTGTGCCCGTTTTCCAGATGAGGGACGTGCAGCGGGAGGGGCCGGGCACCTTGCCCAGAGGCCTGCACTGTAAGCTGCAGAGCTGGGATCCACACCCGCAGGGCAGTGCCGGCTTGGCATCTGTGGGGTTGGCACAGGGATCCTGTGACCGTGGGGAGTGGAGTGATGGGCAGGGGTCTATGGGAACCTTCCTTTGGCCACGTGTACCAGTCCTTAGCCTTCCGTTGACATATTCAGTGTTAGCTGAGCATTTACTATGTGTGGGTCCTGTGCTTGGCCCCGATCGCGGTTCCTAACGATCAGGGGCGCAGAAAAACAGTGCGCAGTGAGCCGACGGCAGGGCACCAGGCTGGCAGGTCAGTTTGGCGGGGGTTACAGTTATTAGCTGAATAATAACTGAGGAACTGGAGGAAAATCATTGGGAGACGCTGATAGGCAATCAGGCTGCTGAGGGAAGAGGGGAGGCAGAGGGGGCCGTGAAGGGCCTGGAGGCTTATTAAAGGACTCAGAACGTAACCGGAAGAACGGCAGGGCACCTTGGAGGGGTCCGTGTCACGTGGCTGCATTACCTGTTGGGAAGATCTGGCTGCAGACGAAGGGTGGACCGGCGGGAGGCAAGACCTGTTGGAGGAAGAGCAGGCGGTAGCGCTGCAGGGGCCAGCGCTCAGCAGCAGAAACAAAGCCGGGGCGGGAGCTGCTGTTTACTGAATGAGGAGAACCATGCTGGAGGGTCGCAGTCGGAACACGGCCAGCAGACGACCTTCCCTGGGGTCCCCTGAGTCCAGGGGTCGGTGGGCTCTGGCTGCAGAGACGCAGGTTCCAGTGTGGCTGCTGCTGACTGGCTGGCCCGCCCCTGGGGACCAGTGCAGAGCTGCCGTTGATGGAGTGGGGCAGGCCCAAAGACTGGCTCCAGCCTTGTTACCATGGCCAGGGAGCAGTCCCGTCCTTGAACTTGGAGTGCAGGGGCTTTATTCCCCGCAGGCTTGTGCACTTACGCAGGCCAGGGAAAGCCGCGGTTGTCCCCACGGATGGCAGGAGACAGGGAGACAGGTCGACTCCCAGATCCCAGGCTCCTGAGCTGACCCGAGGACAAAGCCGCCGGTGTTTCTGTTTCTGTCCAGGAGATGGTGACGTGCCGTCTTCTGTCGGTGCGTCTGCAGGAGCTTCTGGCTCAGCATGGTTAAGGTCGAGCCACGACGTGGGTGTTTTGACCAGGCAGAGAGGGGACCCGCTTCCGCAGGGGGTGGTCGAACCTTGGGGCTGACCGCAGGCGGTCAGGTCAGGGAGCAGGAAGGAGTGCTGCCTGCTCTGGGCACCTGGGTGAGGTGGCGTCTCCAGCCACGTGCGCCCCGTGTCCTTGTGGCAACGGCCTGTGCTTGTCCCGGCAGATAAAGACTGTGATGTTCGACAAAACCGGCACCATCACGCACGGGGCTCCCAGGGTCATGCGGGTCCTGCAGCTCGGGGACCCGGCCACACTGCCACTCAGGAGACTCCTCGCCGTGGTGGGGACTGCGGAGGCCTGCAGCGAGCACCCCTTGGGCGTGGCCGTCACCAAGTACTGCAAAGAGGTGCGTGGACCTGGGCATCGCTCATCCCGTGCTCCGCCCCCAGCGCCTCTCCCCATGGCTCCTCCTTCCTCACAGGCTTCGTCCCAGCTGCCTGCGGGGAGGCCTTGGCTCTGGGGTCTGGGATACCCCCGTCTCGGGTCTCTGTCCTGCCTCCCTCTCACCTCCCCTGGCCCTGTTTTCTGGCCCCTTGCCCTGCTCCCTTTCTTCACAGGAACTCAAAACAGAGGCCTTGGGATACTGCACAGACTTCCAGGCTGTGCCAGGCTGTGGCATTGGCTGCAAAGTCAGCAACGTGGAAGGCATCCTGGCCCACGGCGAGCACCTGGACGAGCGGGCCCCTCACCTGAATGGGGTTGGCGGTGTCCCCGCGGAAACAGGTACCCCTGGCCTTTGTCTCCGCCGCTCAGCCTGCCAGGCTGGGTCAGGTGGCAGCCTGCCAAACCACAGAGAGCACCATGCCAGGCACGCCACCTGCTTCCCCTTCTGCACCTGCACGCCTCCCTCCCCAGGGGAGCGCGCAGCTTCTCTTGTGCTGTGTCGCGTCTGAATCTGGATGCTAACCAGTCCCAGACAAAGGTGGCCCACCGGGTCGATCCGTAGAGCGCCGGTCACAGTTTGAGTCTCCTCTTTCTTATCCCGAGTTAGCCTTGCTGCTCGTGAGCTGCCAGGCAGACGCGGGGGCGGCGGGGGGGGGGGGGGGGGGGGGGGGGGGGGGGGGGGGGGGGGGGGGGGGGGGGGGGGGGAGGTCCGCTTTGCTCTTCCCAGGCAGAAAACCCGCCATGTGGTAGAACTCGGGTGGGAAGTTGTATCTCCAGAGCTGGCAGAAGTCAGGGGAAGCCGATGGGAATGGTCCGTCCATGCGAAGAAGGGGCACTGCTTGGGGCGGCAGCTGCTTTCGAATAATGGCCTGACTCATTCCAGGATAAGCTTGGTAGCCCTGGGCATAAGGGTGTGGAAACTCCCCACCCCCCGAACCAAAACCCGTGTCCAGTGTTTTTTCCTAAGGATGTCGGTGGTCGAATTTTGCTCTAGACTTTACTGTTAGGAGCCGTGTACTGCCTTCTAGCAACTTAAACGAAGCCCTCGGTGGGCCTTTCTGTTTCGTTTCCAAGGACTGGTCCGTTCAGTGACGCCTAAGTTACTGGCACGGGGAGGTGGCAGGTGAAAGACTCTCCGACCTGTTAGGAGGTGCAGCTCTGAACCGTCTCGTAGACGTGGGCGGACTGGGGGCTGGTTCGGTCGGGTCACCGCTGCCAAGCGGCGAGGGACCTAGTCAGCGCTTGTCCTTGGTGCCCGAGAAACAGAAACAACCCGAAAAGGAAGCAGCAGGTCCCCTAGAGGCACACGAGGACACCACATGATGTTTGGTGTGTTTCTGCCATTTTCACATGTGGAGCGTGTGCCCTCACGCCCGTTCTGGTCACGCCCATGTGTCCTGCACGCGGTTCTTCAGGGAGGTGTTGGGCGGCGCTCGCTAGGCTCGGGGGTCTCGGAGCGGGGAGGTGGCGCTTTCGCTGCGAACGGGGTTCTGTAGTTTCCAGTGCTCGCTCTCTCAACGGACGTGTGCTCTCTGGGGTGACCGCCGACTCTTCCCCCAGACGCCGCCCCCCGGGCCTTCTCCGTGCTGATCGGGAACCGAGAGTGGATGAGGCGCAACGGCTTGGCCATTCCCCGCGACGTCAGTGACTCGATGACGGACCACGAGAACAAGGGCCACACGGCCATCCTGGTGGCCATCGACGGTATCACCGCGCTCGAGCGTCCCTCCTGCGCGTGGAAATGAAGTGGCTTGGGGATGGCAGGCAAACATGGATTCTGCCCTTTAAAAAAAAAAAAAAATAGCCCTTCCTCCCTGTCGATCCTAGTCCTGCTTTGGCAAAGGGGCCTTGCCGCCCTCCTCCCATCACCCTCACCTGAGGCCTTTCCTGTGCCCTCCCCCGTCCTCACCCCAGAGCCGCTCCGCGCCGGCAGCGGGTTCTTGCTCCTGGAAGTCTGTCCTCCCCATCAGTGTGGCTCCTGGCCAGGCCGCCCTGGCCGTGGGCGGGCCAAACAGTTCACAGTGCAGGAGCTCTGCCTGCCTGGAATCATGAGGCCTGGCCTCTGGCCTCCGAGCTTCCTGAAATCACGTGTGGACTCGGGACCCAGTTGTGTGTTGGGCTGTAAGTGTCCGAGACATTTCGGCCTGCCTTTGCTGGTGTTAGTTTCTGTCCATGGAAGTAAAACTTGCAAATAGGAAGTAATTCACGTTGCCATCTTTTGACTGCTCCAGCCAAATTTGTCCTCTTCCCATTCTCTTTTCCCTCCTCCTACCACCAGCTCCCCTCCTAGGTCCTCGTGAACCCACAGTGCCCTCGGCTCATCGGAGCAGAGCTGGCCCAGCTTGAGGGGCCAGCCCCCTACGGTATCCCAGTCACCCTCACCACACTTGCTGAGCATCTAAAAGATTCACTCAAAAAAATTCTATGCAAGTGTGTTTTGTCATAAGAGAAAAAAGTATTAGTTTTCTCGCTATTCAGACATTTCATTGCTTTCTAAGTAGCATTTGTTGTATTTGTCGCATTTTAATAGCTAACGTATATTGAGTTATGAGCCACATACTCGGCAAAGTAGTAGATGTGCCTTGCAGAGCATCTGGGAAATTCTGGGAGCTTTAAAGAGGAAGTTGGAGTCGCTCGTTACCCTGCCCCTCAGAGAGCCCAGTGGACATCCTGATAGTCTTTCCAGACTCCTGGATGCGTCCGTGATGTGTGCAGGTTTTACAGAACAGAATCAAACCACACTGCGTTCTGTGATTGGGTGTTTCGGTTTCTGCGTGTGACGTGGGGTGACGGGCCGGGGCCCGGGCCCTGCCGCGGTGGCCTCACTGCACTGTCCCCGCAGGGCTGCTCTGTGGGATGATCGCCATCGCAGACGCCGTCAAGCCGGAGGCCGCCCTGGCTGTGCACACCCTGAAGAGCATGGGTGTGGACGTGGCCCTGATCACGGGGGACAACCGCAAGACAGCCCGGGCCATTGCCGCCCAGGTACGGGCCCTCTCCCCTCCCCCACACCGAAGTGACTGCAGGCTCACAGAAGCAGCTGGGGAGGAAAAGACACACCCGTGTGTCAGCGCTTGGCTCTGCGTCTGAGCTCCCCGGCCGGCTGCCCCCGACCCCACCCTGGGGGTCACCGAGCCACCTCAGCCGCCTAGGCCTCCCCACTGTGGGCCAGGAGGCCGTTGTTCGTGCAGGACCGGCTGCGGCCCTGGACAAGCAGTTCCATCTTCCATCTCCCGGTCTTCCTGACGAACCACAAAGAGCCATGGCTTCAGGGGTGACGTAAACACACGACTCGAGTCCTTCTGTTGGAGGCGTGTTTCGCTAACTCCCGCTTCCCAGCCGCGGGTGCCAGATAAGCAGTGGACGCCCGGCAGCCCTGGGCTCTTGAGTTTGGGCTGTGAGGACAGTGCTGCTGTGTGGTGGCACGGCCTAGCACATGGGGCTGGCGGGGCGGGCCGGGGCGGGGGGCGACTCCAGTGCAAGTTCCCGAAAAGCATCTACACCCCCCCCTCCCAAAACATGCATCACCTTCATGCTTTTGGAAATGCGTTGGTCCCTATGAGGGAGGCAGTGCGCCCCTCTTCGCCGGGCGCTCCTTGCTAATGATGGGTGTGCTGAGTCACTCCCCTCCCTGGTGAAAACTCATTCATCCGCCCAGCAAGCACTGACTGAGCGCCGCCTGTGTGACGACCGACTTCAGAGGGCCGTGGAGAGGGTGCCTGCCCCGAAGGAGCATGTGTCCCTGTGGGGAGGGTGGTCCCGTGACTGATTGTGCTTCGTCGGAAGAGCTCGCAGGGCACATGGGAGCCGCCAGCCCACCGTCAGTGGGCGGGGCCAGGGGGCGCCTTCCCAGGGGAGGGCGTGCTTGATCAGGAGCCGGCTGAGGAGGAGGAGGGGGCAGGCTGTGGGGAGGCCAGCTGACCTTTCCGGAGGGAACGGGCAGCATGAGTCGCTGTGCGTTGGAGAGCGCAGGGAGCTGTGTGGTGTGGAGCTCAGCGTGTGCCCACTGGGGCCACAAGGCCAGGCGCTGCAGACCAGCAGAAGTCTAAGGGGCCTCGGGGCAGGCCGAGGAGTTGAGGTGTCCCAAGGACACTGGGGTCCCCTGGAGGACTCTAAGCAGGAGAGTAAATGACCGAAGGGTCACGGTTTGGGAGACACTGGGACAGCATGTGGAGACGGGAGTTGGGGGGCCAGGGCGAGGGCCCCAAAGCACTAGCCTTGGGATGGGGTCGCGGCTAAAATTGCCACGTGGCCTGGAACCAGGAGGCCTTGGTGACCGACATCATCACCTGGACCTTGAGGCTGGGGTGGGGGGGGTGGGATGACTCTTGGGTTTCTCGACTCTCCTTGTCCTTCGTCATCGCCAGCTGTGTTGTCACACGTTTATTTTCGGACTGCTGTTCTTTCCTTTCAGGTTGGCATCAACAAAGTCTTTGCAGAGGTGCTGCCTTCTCACAAAGTGGCCAAGGTCCAGGAGCTCCAGAAGGAAGGGAAGACAGTGGCCATGGTGGGGGACGGGGTCAACGACTCCCCGGCCTTGGCCCAGGCGGACGTCGGCATTGCCATCGGGACAGGCACAGACGTCGCCATCGAGGCGGCCGACATCGTTCTCATCCGAGTGAGCTCCCTCGCTGACCCCCCTCCTCCCCGCGCGCAGGCCGTGGGCGCGCTCAGGGCCCCGGGGTGCAGCCTGGGGCTCAGCAGCCGTTCCTCTCCTGCAGAGTGACCTGCTGGACGTGGTGGCCGGCATTCGCCTGTCCAAGAGGACAGTCTGGAGGATACGGCTCAACCTGGTGCTGGCGCTGATCTATAACCTGGTGGGGGTCCCCATCGCGGCAGGTGAGGGGGCTCTGCCTGCCTGGTGCCTGCCGCGCTTGGCGAGCAGCCCACCTCGCTGGCTGGCCGGCCAGAGCATTTTAGAAAGAGTTGATTTCGTTATGTTCTCTGCTTGCTAAGTCTCTGAAGGTCAGTGAGGAGCTCAGAGGCCGCCCAGACCTGCATCCCCTCTGGTCCCCTCTGCAAAGCTGCCTGAGGGGCGTGACTGCTTGCTCACCGTGGCCTCATTTCCTGAGCCATCGGTTGCACACACGGTCTGGAAAACAGTCGTCACTAATAGTACGGGGCCCCTGCTCCATGCGGGGCGCCCTGATGGGTGTTTTAGAGCCTCACCCTGAAGATCCCTCCCGCCGTAGGTTGACCTCTCAGAAACGATCACGGAAGGACCTGGGCTTTTTCTGCCTCACAGCTCCTCCCTTCCCTGTTGAATATCAAGTCACCAGATAGGAAAGAGTTCCAGACACTTCCGCAAGGAAAGGCACCCGCCTGGGCTGAGCCTAAGGTTTTTAAACACGACGCTGCCACCTCAGGTGCCCCATTGCACCTGAGTGGTGGAAAGAGCCTCACACAGCTGGGCATGGTGCCTACCTGAGCCCCCTGAACCTGGGGGAGGGCCCCGCCGGTGTTCTTGCTGCCCCCGGGGCGGGTCCAGGTGCCAGTCCCCACCCGAGAGGCTCTGGCCCTGTCCTGGGGCGTTTTGCTCCGTGGAGCGGAGACCAGCCGGGCAGACACGCGTGCAGCCCCGGCAGTGCGGGCTGAGTGCTCCCGCAGTCCCCGTGTGTCCCGGGGCAGCTGGTGGTCACCCCTCTGGTCCCCAAGAGCCCCTGCCCCCTGGATCTTCCCTTGAAACTGGTGATGGCTCCCGTGGACGGGCCCAGGAAGTCCGGGTGGGTAGGAGACCCAAGGCCCCTCAACCACGCCCCCCACTGCCCGGCTCTGAGACAGCCTGCCCCATGGGCAGGTGGGCGCGGGGCATGGCAGCGGGGCCCCGGAGCCTTGCTGAGACCTTCAGCTCCCCTCGGGGCTGCAGAGTGAGGGCCGCATCCCCCCGGCAGGTGTCTTCATGCCCCTCGGCATCGTGCTGCAGCCGTGGATGGGCTCGGCGGCCATGGCGGCGTCCTCTGTGTCCGTGGTTCTGTCGTCGCTGCAGCTGAAGTGGTGAGTCCTCACCGGCCAGAGCCCCCGCCGCAGGCGAGGCTGTGTCCCCCTGCCCCGGGCACAAAGCAGGCCTGGGCTGGCGTAGGTGGGTCAGGCTCCGGGTTCGTGCGCCTAAGGCAGGGACCGGGGGGACCGAGTGGAGCCCAGTACATGTTTGTACGGTGATTTATCAGCACCGCGAGCAAGTGGTCTGTCACTTAACAGCCATCACGTGCCAGGCTGGTGCAGTCGCCCTGCTCGAGGGCTGCTTGTGTCAGGTCAGTGGTGCTGGTCACCTACTGCTCCCAGGTCACACGCTGGTGCAGCACGTCACCGCGCAGCACAACACAGGACTAATCCAGGCACAAGAGAGGGCGCTGCTGCCAGGAGACGCGGTCACCAGGAGGCTACTTCACGCAGGCTTGTCGTGAATATAAAGAATACATTCCAAAAGAACAACGAGAAGTGTAGTAACTCTAAACCCTCAATGTGACTGTTCACTGTCATCGCCCAGTGTTGCTCTGTGCTCCTGTCCAACAGGCAGCGCAGGTGTGTCCACACCAGCCTCACCGCACACACGGGAGTCACGGGCTGTGTTGTGTTGTCACAATGACTGTGACATCACAATGGCTATGACATCTCTAGGTGACAGGAGTCTTTCAGCTCCATTATACTCTTGTGGGACCTCCGTCACATATGTGGGTCCGTTGCTGACCGGAGCGTTGTTATGTGGCCCGTGATGGGATGTGTGTAGACGTGGGTTGCTGTGGATTAACAGGCGCCCTTCTTTGAGGTGGACGTTTACGTTTACTTAGTGATGCTTTCATTTGGCAGAAGGCAGCGACAGCCCGCTGGGCACCGGGTGTTGGGATAGGTGGCGTCCACCCGGGCGGCGTCCGCCCGGCCCCTGGGGCTTGATGCTGTGTGTGATTGAACAACTGGGTGGGAGGCCTTCATCGGGTTCTGGAAGCCTGCGCCCAGAGTGGTTCAGACGCTCCTGGGTTCTCGCTCTGCAGGTATAAGAAGCCTGACCTGGAGAGGTACGAGGCCCAGGCCCAGGGCCGCCTGAAGCCCCTGACCGCGTCCCAGGTCAGCGTGCACATCGGCATGGATGACCGGTGGCGGGACTCCCCCAGGGCCACGCCCTGGGACCAGGTCAGCTACATCAGCCAGGTGTCTCTGTCCTCCCTGAAGTCTGACAAGCCGTCTCAGCATGGCACCGCGGCCAAGGACAGTGGGGACAAGTGGTCTCTGCTCCTGAATGACCAGGACGAGGAGCAGTGCATCTGAATGCGCCCACGTGGCGCACACCCAGGGGCCCGTGTCCTTGCTGACCAGCTGCTCGAGCCCCACGGGGCAGCTCCGAGGCCAGCTGCAGGGAGGGCGAAGCCTTGGGCACTTTCACTCCCTGGTCGTGCTGGATCTTTCCTCCCTGTAGCAGGCGGCGCTGCCCAGATGTGGCTCCCGGGTAGGATCCCCTGCCTGGACCCTGCAGGCCCCTGGTGGGGCTTCACCCCTGCCACGGGGTGGGTCTGTTGAGGACCTGGCTGGCCTGCAGTCAGGGGGCGGGGGGGATGCAGCCAGCCCTCCCCACAGACTTCTGCTTCAGCCTCAGGGACGATTACCTGGGAAATGAGGAAACCCTGGCCTTGACCAGACTTGGCTGGGCCTGGCCACAGAGCTCACAGGAGACCTGGGCGCCGTGCTCTTCGCTCTGACTCCCACAGACACCACGTCTCTAAGACCAGTTTACCTCACGTGTGCCCTTTAGTTTCCGCTGCTTCCACCTCTTTCTCTCCTGTCCTTGATGCTGGGTGGGCGGGGGGTACCCTCACCAACTTTCAGGGCAGGACTGACATCCTCGCTGTCCCGGCTGCTGTGCTCCGCAGCGCAGGCATCCGTGCGCCCCCTAGAGGGCCAGTGAGCCTCCCCTCCGGGCCTGGGACAGGTGGTTCCTGCCTAGGGGCCACTTCTCCGTGGGGGCTGGTCTTCCCCCCCTCAGACAGGTGCTGCCCAGCAGGAGGGAGGGGCTCAGAGCCTGAGACCTTAGAAACCCTGCCTCCTGCGGGGTCTGTGCTTGGGCCCCGGGAGCCTGTGGGGGAGGCTTGTGTGTGCAGGAACCTCCTTCATGACACCAGGAGCCTCGGTGGCAAGGTCTGCTGTGTGACTGTCACTCAGTCCGAAAGAGGAGTCACATCAGGGGTGCACTGGGGTGTGGGACCCGAGGATTGATGCCACATCAGAGGGAGTCACAGCTCCCCTCCACGAGCTCCTGCTGCTTCTGCAGGCCCGGATGCTGGTGCTTTAGAAGAGGGATGGCCGAGACCGCCCAAAGGCAGAGTCCTTTTGTCGTTTTCAGCGGCTGTTTGGGATTGCGTGACACTGGAAGGACAGGAATGTGGCCAGTTTCAGACTTTGCAGTTGCGGGCGTGGGACCGGACTAGTGGAATCAGAATCTTAGAATGCTGAGTGCTCTGCCTGGTCTGAATTAAAGGCGAATCCCTTATCGCACGTGCAAAATCATGTTATTTATCGAGTGTCAGTTATTTTCCAAGGCAATGCTGAGTATTCTTCATAAGTTCCCTCTAATCCTCCCAAACAAACCAGCAAAGTGGCTACTGCAGTCCGCCCTCCGCAGGCAGGGAGGCCGGCTCCGAGGGCTGAGCGGCCTGCCCAGGGTCTCGCACGCAGCCAGCACGCACCCCGGAGCAGGGCCCGCATCCAGGTCTGCGGGCTCTGACGTCTTTCTCGACCGCTGCTGCGCTCCGGGAGGGACAGACCTGCCGGGCGGTGTGCTCACTGGGTGGACAGGGAATGAAATTCGATCACTAGGCCGTGTCCCCTTCCCTTGGATGAGATATTCCTGTTTTTGCGTGTAATTCCCTTTCTGCCGGGCCTCACGCTCTAAAACCCAAGTGCAGGGCTGTGTTGTGTCTTTATTCTTTCAGTCTTTCTTTTCCTCCCCAGCCCCTTCCTGCCAAGGGTCCCCACTCGTCTTTGTTCTTGGCTGTATTTGGGGGAGCATTTCTGGTCACCTAATTAGGCTAATCATTTTCTGAATACTAATTGCATTGATTTTTTAGAAAGCTTTTAGGACCACACACACCTTTATATAGACATGAAGATATTTATGTATTGTACAGAAAATAAATTTTTAGATGTTCAAGTTGGTGGGAGTTGGAACAATTCCTGCTTCAGAAACTTTTCATGCTGTATTAGAATAAAGCTGCTTTTTATTCATCAAAAAACTCCTGCTTTCGGCTGGCCCTGTCTGAGTGAGCAGTTCTGCCTTAAGGGAGAACCTTGAGGGGGTGGCTTTGCTCTTAGTGCCCCTGGGGGGTAGGGAGGGGTGGGGTCCTAGCCTTGGCTGGCTGAGCCTTCCCATTGGCCATCCCCAGCACTGGGTGAGCCCCTCTCCCCAGTGCCTGCCCCGCTGGTGTGTGGGGAGCCGTCTGAAGGGTCGCCCACATCGGGGCGTCTGTCCCCCTGGGCACACAGCCCCAGGTACCCTGGCGATGCGCCCTCTGGTGGAGGGGGTTGTCCACAAAAGGCCGTTCTCAGACGCATGCGTGTTAATCCAGGTGGCTGTGTGCGGGCTTCCTTGGCCCTGAAGGACCGGGTGGGGAAATAGTAGAAAAGTCTGGACCCGGGGCTCCTCTGGGAAGGCTCTGGACATCTTGGGGGGCAGGGAGGGGTGGGGGCAGGCCTTTATTATCCAAACCAGGGGACTTGAGAACAAAAGCAGGTGCCATCAAAATGGTGCCAGGACCGCAGGCCTACCTGGGGACCATAGCAGCCAACTGGGACATGGGGCCCGTCCTTAAAGGACAGACGGACATGATGAGGGCTTCCCTGGCACAGACTGTGTCGCTTTAGACCCTGGATCTAACAGCAAGTTCCACAGGCACACTGGTGACAGCATCCTCACCGGATTTCGAGGTCTCCCCCTCCCTCATGCTGACGCTGACACTGCCCCGTAGAGTCCCTGAGGCGGTTGACCGTCCGGTGGCTGCGCTGTGCCGCAGGCTGGGGTCGGCCACAGGTTCGCACAGCGTGCCGCGCACCCCAGGGCCCTCAGCCCGCCCCGTCGGACTTCACACCTGGCACACCTGGCTCCTGGGTGCCAGGCGTGGGAATTTCAGGTTTCAGGCATGTCTCGTGGTGGAAAGAAGGGTTGATACCACCTTAGGAAGGTACTAGACTTTTTAGAAGATAAATACTTTCTAAAACTTGAGCAAATTTCTTCGATTCCTCCTGCAGCAGAATAAATCATAACATCTGTCCATTCCTGACAAGTTTTCAGTCTTTAAGACCTTAGTGCAGAAATACGGGGATCTAATAATTCTAGTATTTTTTTAATGACAATTGGAAGTTGACATGTCAAAAAAAATTAAATCCCTAAATTTTTCTTCTGGTTTACTAAAGAGCCAAGATCAATAAAAGTGACCTTTATTTTAATAAAATACAGCACTGTAAAATCAAAGAAGTTAATTAGAAAAAGATTATTTGAATTACAGAAGGCTGTTTTTTGTTTGAAAAATTTCATGTCAGTATTTCAGTAAATCTCCTCATGTCTATAAAACTCTCCTTATGTTTCGCGTACAACTTTTTCTTAACCACTTGCCTAAAACGGGGTAAGGACTGCCTGTGCGAAGGCGTGCCCGAAGCAACCGTCCGTGTGGGCTCTGGCTCTCAGGTTGCCAGGCTGGGTGGGCACGCTGACCGAGCTCTGCAGAGGACCGTGGAGCTGGCAGAAGTCAAGTCACGACTTTCCGCGGTTTGCAGACGGCCTGGGCGGGGAGTCCGCGCCATCGTTCGGGTTCGTCCCAGAGGGGGTGTCCGCTTGTCTGCCCCTTCGCCTCGTGGGAAGGCGGGGACGGCGACTGCGGCTGAAGGCAAGGCTGTGAGCACGTGAAGTAACGCCACCCAGTCCCAGAGTTCCCTTTATTCTGCTCCACCGGATGCGTACAGATGTGAAATCATCCCAGGGCTGAGAGGAAAGCTAGAATTGACGGAAGTTTAACATTTTTTCCTCGGAAAAGAAAGTGGTTATTTTTTTCTTAATAGAAAAAGAACTGCTTATAGCAAAAACATACACATACAGAAGTAGATAAAGGGGAACGAAGGCTGCCATCGTACCCCCAGGCCTGGCCCCCAAGAGGAAACGGCACGAACTTGATTTTTGGGGTGGGTGGGGGTGTCCTTTGTGGGTGGATCCTACCAGGACTCAGGGAGCAAAGCCGGCCCACCCACAGGGACCCAGCTCCCCAACCAAATTGCAGCCACTTGGAAGGTCTGTAGTCGGTGCTGGGCTGACCTGTTGTGAACTGGTGGGCACCTAGTTCTGAGTCAGGGCAGGCAGCAGCCGAAATTCAAGTACTGTGGGTGCTGCAGTAGGGTCCGTTGCCCTGGCAGAGTCAGTGCTCAGTGGCGTTAAGAGCTCCGTACACCACTGTCCTCTCCCCGCAGAGGGGAGAACCAAGCTGAGGGGAGCGAAGGGATCTGCCCAGGGCCCAAAGCCGGGCCAGTGTTAAAGGCCCCTGGACTCTGGCCACACAGCCCACTCCATTGTGCCCCCCTGGGGCCGCCCCCCTCCCTACAAAGGAGACACTGGGCACTTGCGTTAGCCGAAGCAGCTGGGCTCCGCAGGCACCCCTTGGCGCTGAGCTCGGGGCTCGCCCGGTGTCCTGCGGCAGGACAGTGTGGTTTGTCTCCAGGGCCACCAGGCGTCTCTCTGACCAAAACAACCTCCCAGTCTGCAGCCAGAGCCTACATTCTCTTGGTCGTTTTGATGCATCTGGAAACTCACACAGAGGTCCTTGAGGTGGAAACATGGACGGACGGGTCGGAACAGACCCCAGGGCTGGCGTTCGGCCCCGGCCTGGGTGCCTTGTGCTGCCTCGAGTGTACAGGTGTGCTGGGGGCCCGGGGCTCGGACCGCTAGTTCCGTTCAGCCGGGCCAACCCGTCGTTGGGACGGCTCCCTGCGACAGTCTCCTTTATCATCATCTGTGCCTGAGCTTCATCGTGCCTTCTGGCAGGTTTAGATTTTTTATTTTTTAAAGTTTAAACGTTAAACAAAAGCTATTTTTAAGGGCTCACAGTGCTAAGTTTCAAGTTCTAAGGCTCCTGTGTTTGCTTGGGCTCAAGGCCCCCAGCCCACCCCCTGGGCAGACCGCTGTCCCCCAGTGTCCAGCACAGTGCTGGCCCCCGGCCAGCATTCACCAGCTCCAGACTGCCCATTCTCTCACCCATCCGCTGAGGCGTGCTGCCCTCTGTCCTGTCCTGAGATCCGAGGAAGGAGGGGGCGGTTCACAGGAACCCCCACACAAGGTTGAGGCGGCCGATGGTTTCAGGCAACCCCCACGGGCCATGGACATGCTGTCCGTCTCCTTTAGGTCTGATCGCAATTTCAAAAAAAAAAAAAATAGCAAAGTGTGATCTGAGGCCTCAGCTTTGCTCTCTGGACAAAATGAGGGTGATCACAGTCTCCACGCCGCAGGGTTGTGGGGAGAACAGGGCAGGTCATCAGGGGAGAGCGCATCCCGAGCGTTCAGCAGGTGTTAGCTGCTGCGGTAGCTGCAGTTGGCAGTGGCTGCATTCTAGGCGCGAGGCCAAGGGGCAAACAAACCCACAGCCTTTCTATCCCGGCGGGCAAAACCATCTGCGCATCCCTTGGCTGGCCCAGAGGAAGCACCTACTTTATGAGTCGGCTTCTAAGGCTTCACGGGTTGCTATCAAAGGAGCCGCGTTTGTCCAGTTGCTGTGCACCAGGCTGGACTCCGGTTCTGGGCTTTCCCGGTGGTCCTGGAGCCTGACGCTCCACCGCAGCCCGTCCCCTGAGTTCCCGGAAGGCCGCCCCAGCCGAGCCCTCGCGGTGGTGGAGTGTCTAACCACGGCCAGCCCCAGAGATGGGCAGACCTCGTTCAGAACCCGGGTACCCCTGGAGGAGTGGCACACTGCCTCCCTGCGCTTCTGAGTCAGTGCAGGAGGCGGGAGCTCCCCCTCCACTGGCCACGAGGAGTTACGGGCAGTTAAGGGCGTGCATGCCGAGCACAGTGCCCGGTGCACACTGCCACTTCCAGAAGCGAGTTATCATTAATGACCCCAACGGGACGTTCCTCCCGTGGGGAGCATGCGCTGAAGACTCCTGGGCGGTTCTGGGATTGTCTGCTTTCTCCTAGAAAATACTGTTTGAAAGATGCCAGGGCCCAGTTAGGAGAATGAGCGTAAAGGCTGCTAGAAACCAGAGCCCACCTGATGACAGCTCACTGGTGGCTTTACTTTCTGTGTTTACTTTTTAAGATTTGATTTCTTTTTAGAGAGAAAGGAACAGAGGGAGAAAGAGAGAGAAACATCCATGTGTGGTTGCCTCTTGAGCACCCCCTACTGGGGACTTGGCCAGCAACCCAGGCATGTGCCCTGACCGGGAACCGAACCGGCGACCCCTTGGTTCAAGGCCGGCGCTCCATCCACTGAGCCACCCCAGCCAGGGCTGCTTGTTGCCTTTGGAGCACGTGCAGCACTATTCTTTTTCCGAGACGTCAGACATTTGTCCCGTGGGTACATTTCCCAGGAGAAAATGCCAGCTGCTGGGGCCAGGCTGCGTTTCCTGGGTGTCCAGGGCCCCTGGAGGGAGGTTCTCGTTCCTCGGCAGGACATGCACGGAATGGCTGCGGACCCTGGGTGGACCTGCCTCGCGTCTGTCACCTGGACTGCAGGCTTCCACGCCTGGGCACAGCCTGGCCTGGATCCGGGTTATTTTCGGCTGCCCCACAGTGTAGCTGTAAACGCAGGGAGGGAGGGAGATGCAGACCCTGCCCACCACGGAACAGCTCCCTACGCACACGCCATCGCTGGCAAGGAGAGTGGGCAGACGATATAATTACAGTTGTTCCAGGAGATCAATCCTGTGGAATTGCCCCTTTAGGAGGCCCCCCTCCCGATTCTTGGCTATCGTAAATAATGCTGCAGTGGGCATAGGGATGCAATGTATCCTTGGTGCCAATGCAATTAAGGGGAAAAAAACCTCATGGCAAATTTCAAAATGCCACAGGTAAAAGCAAACTGCTTCCCTTCGCTCCTTGGTTGTTTCAGACCTTATGTGTCTTATTAGACATATTTTGCGGGGGTTGGAGTGATGCATCTCCATGGCAAAGATAGCCAGCAGCCAACAGCAGCTAGGAGAGAGTCCTGGAAGGGCCTGTCCCCCAGGGCCACCAGCACGGGCCCCCGACAACACCTTGATCTCGGGCGTCTGGTCTCCAGAGCTGGGGGAGAGTCAGTTTCTGTTGCTTTGAGCCTCCACACTTGTGGTGATTTGTTGGAGCCACCCTAGGAGACACAGCGTCACCCTCCGGGAGGCGATGGGGGTACTGCTGGCACCGAGGACGCCTGTCCGCCCCCGAGCTAAGTCCATTCACGTTCTCGAGCTGCTTCCAGGACTATGAACAGCAAGGAGTTATGCGGGACCCTTTGCTCTCCTGGGTCTGAGTTAAACGGTCAACTATGTACCAAGTCCCAAAGGCGAGTTAGGCACACTCACCCTTGGAAGAACACAGAGCTCGCTCCAGCATTCCAGACACCCGCTGCCTCTCAGGGAATGTGCAGATATGTCAAGAAGGTTCTAGCAAAATCCAGGTTAACTAGGGCTTTTCAGTGTGTCATTGGTCTGTGATCCATAGCAAACTCCTACCAGCTGAATTTTTTTCCCTACTTGATGTTTGTATCGCTTATACTCTGCTGAGTGTAACTTTGTCCCCTGGAGGTGGACCCAGGCTTCTGAGAGGAGATTCAGGTGGCAGTGAGTTAGCAAGAACCTCGAGGCGTCACGTCAGGGGCTACCTCTTCCATACCTGGGCTCCCCTTGTGCCGCGTGTCCAGCAAACAGAAGGCAGGTGCTCTGATTGGGGCGACACCTCCCTCCGCACGCAGGTGGGCGGCGCCTGGGCTACAGAGAGAGGACAGAGGACCTTGAACTGTCCTTCCCCACCCTAGCTTCTCAGGAGAAGCTCCGCATTTCAAACCAAGTTCCTGACACCCGCCAGGCAGAGGCCTCTGTAGTCTGGACGGCTGCTATTTCCGCAGCTGCGGACCGCGGCTCAACCTGCGCGCGCGCCCTCTTACCCACGCGCGGCAGGCTGGAGACCTAATCGGGACCTGAGGCTTCTGTCCCAGTGCTCTTCCTGCTACATATAACTGGTTTCCAGAATTTAGTTTGCATCGGAATGATCCAGAAAATATGTTAAAAATGCAGGGGTGGCGTCCTGGTGCCAGAGATTCAGACTCCGTAGGTGGAGCCCGGGACTCGCCTTTCCGACGAGCATGCGCAGTGCGTCTGAGGCGTGTACCCACAGCCTGCAGGTGTGGATGAAGTCCCCACGGGCAGCTCCCACTTTCCAGGACCACCCACTGTGTTTCTAAGGTGCTATCGCTCCCCTTCTGGCGGATTCAGGTAGGAGCTTCCTGGTGGGCTCCTGCTTTGGGGGAAGGTGACAGTTCCTTAGGGCGAGTTTGGCGGCGAGGCATCAGTCACAGCGACAGACGCTCTGCCCGGCACCCTCCACCTGCCAGTGTCTGCACTGTGATCCTGGGGTGAAGAAGATGAGCCTGGGGCCCAGCTCAGTGAGCAGGACCCTGAGGCAGCACAGGGACATCCCCCCACCCCCCTGCCCATCCCCACCCCGCCAGGGGGGCAGAGCAGAGGCAAGGAGCTGTTCCTAGAAGTCTGCCTGGGCCTAAGCCACAGACCAACCAAGAAACCTCGGGGAGCTCAGCGACGCTGCCCGAGGGTGGGGAGCGACCTGCCTGTTTGCGCCAACAGCAGTGATGATGGCCAGAGGTGAGAAGCTGTGCTCCCCCACAGCACGCCCGCTGCCTGCCTCCCCCTGCCTTAGGTCTTTTGGTTTGAAGACCAGCAATCTCCCATTTGCTCTTGTTTGGGGCGACATCACCGGAGATAGTGGAATCTGCAGCCCCTGCCACACTGGGGGTCCTGCCGACCTGTGTGCCACCCATTCGATGGGTCTCCTTGAGGGAGGACCCCCACGGGCCCCCCCAGAAATTCGATTCTCTGCACCAGCTTCTCATTCCCACAGGAGCTGACTTTGCCCGGAACCCACCGGAAGCCAGCTAGCCCTGGATGGTGTGGCTCAGCGGATTGAGCACAGGCCTGCAAGCCAAAGGGTCGCCAGTTCAATTCCCAGTCATGGCACATGCCTGGGTTGTGGGCCGGGTCCCCAGTGGCGGGCATGGGAGAAGCAACCACGATGTTTCTCTCTCTTTCTCCTTCCTTTCCCCTCTCTCTAAAAATAAATAAATAACATCGTTAAAAAAAAACAAAAAACAAAAGAACCCTACTGGAAGCTGAGGAGGAAAGGCCGGTGTATGGTGAAGGAGCAAGCTGCTGCTGCCCAGTTCCTGGGACTCGGAGGCCCTGCAACAGAACCCCTGCCTCCCCAGTGTGACACCCAGGCACAGAGGCCTGCCAGCTCCTGTGACCGGGAGTGCTTGCTCCGCACACCTAGAGGGGCCTTGTCCTTTCTCCCCTCCCCAGCTTTCCTCTACTGCCCCAAACCACTGTGGAATCCAAAGTGCTCTAAGGTTCATCCAGTTCTGATGCCATTATTGGCTGAGCTGCCCTAAAGCCATGTCCCATGACCCAGGACGCAGACCATGCGAGTTCTAGTCCTGGCCCTTCCCTTGGCTACTTAGTATCACTGCCCCTTCACTTTGCATCTTTGTTTTCTCATCTGTACAATGGGTTTATATGCCTTCCCTGTCAACCCACAGAGCTGTGGTGGTTACATGAGTCAGAGACTGAGAAAGTCTTGTCGAGTAGTAAGGGGCGCACAAAAGAGAGGTAAGTTGATGCGTTAAGGACGAGGACCGGGCCTAGGAAGAGGGAAAGCAGAAGACATTGGCCCTGACATTTCTTACCAGCCACCTAGTGGTCATTTTCATGCCTATGCCCATGAAGACCTCCTAATACACTCCTGTACCTTCATTTAATGTATTGCCTTCCTGGGGCATTTCGATTTTAAATGAGTGGAAGGAGGGAACTTAGAGGCAGGCATTGATGGTGCAGAAATGCAGGCACCGTGAGACGTGTGTGGACGGGGATGTCCGGGGCAGGGACAGCTCCCAGGTGAGCATCCTGCATGGTCCACTGTGACTCTGCCCTCAGGGAAGGGAAGGGCTCCTGTGGACGCGCAGCCTCGGCCCTGCGCCGTGCCCCCTTCTCTCGATGCGCTGGGAGGGCAGTTGAGGGGGTGAGGGGGAAACCAGGTACTGTGGGCAGGTGGGCCATTGGAGGACTCGGCCCGTGTGTTCCAAATGGCCTTCCAGGGGCGGATGAGATCTCGGTGGATCGTTCACAGCGTAGTGGGCTTTTCTAGAAAGCTGTCAGCCACTCCTGGCCTCCCGGACTGCTCAGAGTGGAGGAGACGCACGTGGCGGAGGCGCCGTGGTCTGAGCCCCTACGTCCCTGTGTATCTCTAGCTGGCATTGTCTGAGCCTCGGCTTCCCCTTGCCCCCCCCCAATTCTGACTTGAAGGAGAGCAACAGTCTCTGTCACCCGTGCCCACGCACACCAGGCTCACGGAGAGCTTCCCGGGGCCGAGCTCTGCAGCCGGCAATACCCCTGGAGGTATTGACCATGGAGGAGGGGACCATGACCTCCGAGAGTCACGAAACCTGGGAAGAGGGGGCCTGGCCTTTCCTAAAGAAGTTGGTTTTCCAAATCTCTCCTGAGGACTTTATTAGATCTTTCAGAGCAAGGAGACCAGTAAGCGCCTATTTTCTCCGGCCCATGGGGTCACCCCAGACTCGAATCCCAATTCAGCAGAGTCTGGCCCCATGGGCCTCGTCCCCTGTGCTCATGCCCGGCTGCGGGAGAAGGCGGTTGACCGCGGCCCCCTCTGCGCATTGCGGTGCCCGTTCTCACCCATCTGCTCCTCAGCAACGTGGCCACCCCTTTCCGCCCGGAACACGTTCGCCTCTACCCAGAGGACACTTGTCTCTTCCCCCCAGAGGGACTTGTTGTCCTCCCACAGGGCCTTCTCCTCCTCCAGGAGCGCGCGCTCCTCGGCCCACAGGGCCTTCCCTTCCTCCCAGAGTGCCTTGTCCTCCTGAAGCAGGAACAGGTCTATCTCCCGCAAGGCCTTGTCCTCCTTCCAGAAGAGACAGTGCTTTTCCCAGAAGGCCTCCTCCTCTTCCCGGAAAGACTTTTCTATTTCCCAGAAGGCTTTTTCCTCCTCCCAGAAGGCTTCCTCCTCTTCCCAGAAAGGTTTCTCCTCTTCCCAGGAGCTCAGGACCTGGTCCAGGAAAGCACGGATCTTGCCTCGGAAACGCCACATCTCTGCCCTGAAGCCTTCTATTTTCCCACGGAAAACTCTTATCTCTTCCAGAAAAGCCTTTTCCTCCTGCAGCTTGTCGATTCGTTTCTTCCGGCGAATGTTAGGCAAGGAGACCAGCAGCGACCGGAAGCAATCGAGTCCCATCCGTTTACACGCCTTGAGGAGAGACATCTTCCTGCTCAGCCAGGATAGTGGGTTGGCCATAATGGACCACAGGGCCGTCGGCCAAGTTCAGGTCAGCTGGTCAAAACCTGGGAGAGAACAAGTCCATGACTATCACATCACAGAGGACAAGCCCTTGAGTACGTACCACTTGATTTGGGAAAGTTTAACCAACCGTTTCTTTCTTTGTTCCCTTGGTAGCATTTGAGGAACAAGCTTTGATAGAAAAACATACTTGGTTGTCATGGCTTTGCACTGAAGGTGTTGTCGATATAGTCAAGCTCTAGGCAGCTAACGTCACAGAATCTCAGGGAACAAGGAAAGTGCTTCTCAACAAGGGAAGGTGGGGGGAGGGGAGGGGAGGGAAAAGGAAAGGAAAGGAAAGGAAAGGAAAGGAAAGGAAAGGAAAGGAGGGAGAGAATGAGAGATCTCCTAGTCTCGCCCTGTATTTGAGAGATCAAATATCAGAACCACCTGCAAAGATTGGTAACTGCAAACGTGGTCCAAGGGATGAAAAGGGCTGGGCGTGGGAAGGCGGCTGGAGTGCAGGCGGAACAAAGGGTGTGCACACGCGGCCAGGGCACTCATTCCCATCCTGAGCTTTCTGCAAGTAGCTGCCAGGGTCTGGCCGAGCAGCGCACTGTGGGGCAACACGAGTCCCTTTGGATTAGCAGGATTTCTCCTTTTTCTGCTTTCTGATGGGGGAGAGAAGGAATGACATGCAGCCAGTGCGCACACGTGTGTGTGTGTGTGTGTGTGTGTGTGTGTGTGTGTGTGTGTGGTGAAGAGAGGGTGGGCAGCTGGTGGCATTGCCATCCACCCAATCGCACAAACCAGAGCCTGGAGCTCCTCCTTGACGCCTTCCTCCCCCTCGCTGCACTTTGCATCCATCATGCAGCCCTGCCAGTGAAGATCCTTAGCGATTCTTGAACCCACTGCCCCTGCTCCATTTCCTTGACTGTGGCCAGTTCAGGCCAGGATGCCAGAAGCAGCCCGACTGGTCCCTGGTACAGAGTTCACTCTCCCATCTTCCCTGATGCTGTCGCCCTAGGGGTGCTTCTGGGCACTGTCCCACCCACCCCCCATGGCTGCTCCCAACCCTTCAAAGCCCCACAGCTCGAATATCCGATCCAAATGCCTTAGTAGGCCCCCTGTAACTGGACCCCCGCTTGTCTCTCTCACCTGCTACCCAGTCTCCATTCAAGTCCAGATCTAAGATTCAGTAACAGTGAGCTACAACATTCGGTTCTCTGGATGTGGCCGCAGTTTCCTGCCTCCACACCAGGGTGCGTGCAACATCCTCTGTCCAAGTTGCCTTCCCGCCCCCCCCCCCCATGGTGGGCTTGAGCTCCTGCTTTCTCTTTCCCTCCGAAAGCCACCTGGGCCTCCAAAGTTCATCCACACCCCCTCGACGTGCCCTGTCTCTGCACTGTCCCATTGCTTACTTGTCACATTCAATTGAAATTAGGGGTGAACAAGCCTTGCCGCCATTCCTGAATGCTGATATTTAACATAAAGCTGTACATATAGGAGGTAATGGTGCAAACAGTTGAATTGAACTGAATTTCATTGAATTTTGGAACTTGGATTTTCTGTTGTATTATGGTTATTTGTCTTATCCCTACTATTTGCATAACTGTTAGCATCTTGAGTGGGGAGGTTCCTCATTCTTCGAGTGCTACCTTGCTTTCTTTTTGCTGGGAGAATAGCTAGCCGGCCCTAAACAAGGGTTTGTGGATTGAATTAGGCAACTCTATGAACAACGCTCGCTGCAGGGTCAACTAGGGTTGCCTGATAGCTGTTGATAGCAGTAACCTTCCTAATTATACCAGTGATGTCATCACGACCTGCTCACTTATTCACCTTTTTTTTTATGCAGGGCAATTTACCTACACTGCCCATTTAATTCTCTCAACCACACTGTGAGATAGATAGAATGTTGACTCATCCCATTTTGTAACTAAGAAAACCGAGGCTTCGGTAAGTTTAAAACCTGTTCAGAGAAGTACATAGATGGGTTAAGACTGACGGAAGGTCACGGCAAGGACCAGCGTGAAGTGTCCCTACACGCCAGCGCAGCCTGATGCTTCAGCCACCTCCCCTGACCTGGCTGTCTGGAACCCCTCTAGCAGAAAAGTCATCCTCACTGCCAGCTCATGCTGTTCTCGCTGGATAGCTTTGCCTGCTCCCACTTCGCTTCCCCCTCACTGCCCACGTCAGGAGTACCCTCCTCTAGACAGACAGCCTCCCCTGACTCCGCCTCAAGTTCAGACTCAGCAGAAGCCCTCCTGCCCCACCAGGCACGTTCGGTCCCCCCCGCCCCGCCCCCGTGCTACGTCCAGCATCTGGCACACATAACAAATGTTCCGTAAAATGTCAGCTGAACCGATGGCAGTCTCCTGGGGTAGAATGTCAGAAAAAAAAATTCGTCTCTAAATTTTTCTCCTTGTTACTGAAATTATCTTTGGGAAAGATAAAAGTTCAAATAAGTTCAATATCAAATATGTAGTTGTGCTTTCAGATATAAAGTACAACACAAAATGGTAAATGTGCACCTCATAGATCTAAAATCACAAATCAGAGAAACATGCTTAATCCCCAGCATCACACTCTAAGACCAGGAACTTATTTTAGGGAAGGCATTACGTGTTACACTTGGAACCCATATTCAGTCTAAAGCCAACAGTTACTTACCGCTTAGCTGTCTGCTGAGTGGGCGAGTCCTGCAGCTCTCAGAGGACAGGCAGTCATTGTCGCGTCGGATCCTTAGTGATGTCGTCTTCACAGACCCCCCAACCCTGTTTGCAAGAAGCCCCCCGTCCCCTCTCAGTCTCAACTCACGGGGAGGAGTGGGCCAAGATGGAGCCCCAAGTAAGAGGCTTTAAGGAGCAGAGAGAGAACCGGAACAGTCTGACAGATTTCTCCATTGTCCGTTCTGACCTCAGTGGCTAGTGACTATGACATCACAATCCGTCCGGGTGGTGTCCGGGGCAGGCTGCTGGGGACCCTGTTTCAGGGAGGGGCTCGAACGCGATGGGTCGCTTCTCTTGCTGCTCTCCCAGCTCTCTCTTTGTCTTTCGGTTTACGTGTCTGCATGTGGCCCCCTTTGCATTTACACCACTTACAGTTGGCTGAGCTTCTTGGATATTCAGATTCGAGGCAGTTTTTCCTCAAATTTGAGACATTTTGGTTATTTCTTTAAATATCCTTTCTTTTCCTCCTTTCCCTGTGGGACTCCTGCAATATGATGCTAGTAACTTCATGACTTACCATGGGTCTCTGTGGCTTTGTTAATTTGTCTCCATTCTTTTTTTCATTCTGTTGCCTAGACTGGGT